>KE504164.1:0-265263 GCA_000344655.2 Fomitopsis schrenkii
GGCTTGACGCCCGGTCCCCGATGGTGCACTTCACATCCGACGGGGTCTGCGCTGCCTCCGGTGTGCGACCATGGATACTAGGTACCAAGGTCGCCACCCCGGACCGGAGGCTGGACTCTTTTCGCGCATTGGATTCGAGGTGGATGGGAGAAAGGATACGTTCGATGCGGAGACCGCGATCAACGTCCGAGGCTTTGGTGCAGCGCACACCGGATGCTACGATCCGGTGGCGAGACATGGCCTGCAGCGGCGGTCAGTCGGCGACTTCGACAAAGAAGGACGGTGATGAGCACTCACGTTGGCCGATGCCATCCCACCCGTAGCGCGACTCAGACTGGCTGCCTTGTGACCCGGACTGGCCAGGTCGCGGGCCACGTTGTGGCGAGCGTGTCCCCGCAGAGTGCGTGTGCCGTGTCACTGTGGAGCCGCGCGCACTCCTGACCCTTGGCCACACGACTCGATGCGGTCGCTTCCAGATGCCGCAGGTGCGAGCAAATGGGCCTAGGCTCTGCGCGTGCAGACGACGCTAGACTGGACGGTGCCCATACCAGACGAGCCACGTACGGGTGTGCCCTGTGGGTCTTTGCTTACGATGGTCGGGTCTGGGTCACACTGTTCGGCGCGTTGATGCTATCTTCTTTGCACTCAGGCTCTCTTCGAGACACAATCTTGAGACGCGAAATCTTCGGCGTAGTCTTCGACGCATAGCTGCGATGGTATATCATCCCATTGTCTGGCGTTCGAGAGGAATCAGCGTAGTCGGCATGATGAAACACACACCGGAATGCCTCAGAGGCGGGCCTTTGCGTTCTGTGCGTCCATTGTCGGGTCGGGTCACACTCTTCGGCGCGTTGGCGCTATCTTCGGCGCACTCTCTTCCCGACACGATCTTGAGGCGCGAGATCTTCAGCGTAAAGTCATCGACGCATAGTCGCGATGGTATATCACCCCATTTTCTGGCGCTCGACAGGAATCAGCGTAGTCGGCATCACGAAAGACACACCGCAAGGCCTCCGAGTCCGTCTCCCGTGGAAGGGGACGGTTTCTGACGTCTTGTGTAGCTCGCCGATCAGCCCCTTGGCCAATGCAGAGATGCGTGCTGTGGCAGAGATCATGAGCAGACAAGAGCAGGAGGAAGAGGCGAACTCACCTGGTGGTCGAAAGTAGAGACGGTGAAGGCCTGGGATGGGTCCCCCTGCCCCCATATATCTCGGTGTGGGCGGCTGTTTGGCGGGAGCAAACAGTCAGCCACGCCTATTGTCAGCCATAATGGGTCGGTGGCTGCCACATTCTTTGTCGTCCGCTTTTGGCCACCCTTGCTTTCTCCTCGGGTGAAGCTCATCCGGGATGATCACCGCAACGTCATGGAAGCATCGGTTCCATGTTTCGGTCGCATTCCGTCAGACACGAGGTGCCCATATCACAGTGTAGGGGCCCATAATCACCGGCCCGAAGGCGAGAGGTCGCCGCGCCGCCACCAAGGCTGCCGCCATTGGACACCGGACCGGACCATTTCAAACGAGTATCAGTATCAACCATGTCCATATAGTGTTCCACTTTATGCGTGCTGGACAAGGTCCGTCGTGAGCGTACGCGGCCGTCACGGTGTTGGTTCAAGTTGAGGTCAGCCACATCAGCCACAGACGCGTCAGTCACGGAGTGATGAGTGATGTAATATCACGCTCCGGTCACGTGAGGGGCCATAGGTCAGCGCCAACGACCAACTTGTAGTTGAACTACGACTCCATCTCGAACCTCACACGAATACATATCCGCCAATGTCTAAACTGCACCCATGGCAGAGTTCGCACGCTGGGGTAGGCGAACGTAATCGTCGCTCGCGAGGTAGCGAAACGGTACAGCGACCAATGGATTGTTCCGATTTCTGTGGCCCCCGGTTAGTAGATCATATTGCTACACTAGACTTCATGCATCTGAATGCAACTTTGGCTTCACGTCTGGTAGGGACCGTCCGCCGGAGTCTGAGAGGGCGAGTGTGGTCACCCCCTTTGACTATGACGTAGACAGCTTTCCCGATTAGGTTACACTCCTTCCTCTTTCAGACCCGGGTTCGTTTTCCTTCAGGCTTGTCGCATTCTTTCGCACTCTGGACCCGATCTCTGGCTTTTAGTTACATTTCTGTCTACTGGGCGCATGTATAAAGAGCGGGCCTGTGCCCTCGAATGGATCACCCTCCTTCTCCTCGAACTTCGAACTTCCCACTGAGAAAATCCCGTGCGGACGAGCAACGCGAGAGTTGCGCGTGCGATGAGCCTCTTCTGTCGACTTTGCAAGCCCTTGGACTTAAGCTCGGTACTTCGTCTCGCTCTCGTCATCGTCAACTCGCTCTCGTTCATATTCGTTCGCGGCCACTCGACTCGTTACATCACTGTCTGTCCCTCTCAGCTTGCTACTCGTCGCCTACTCCAGCAACCCTTGAGCATCGATTCACTCATTTCCCGCCCACATCTGGAGCGACCAGCAGACGTTGTACGCGTGAGTGGTCTATTCGTGAGACAGTCTGTCCCAGCTGCAGTCGCAGGGAGGAAATTGAGCGCAGCGGAGTTGGAAGATGGGACGAAAGAGGGCGGATTCGGCCGAGAGGCATGGATGCCATGAGGCATGGGCGCCTCAACACAACTGACTCCTTTCATTGTGCCACTATCTTCTTCGCGGGTGCCCGCTGGGCAGCGCGCCCTCTCCGCCTCTCTTCCAGTCTGCGTTACTCATGGCTACTTTTCTGCAAGGCCCGAGCGACCGCGACGGCGCGTTCTTCCAGGACGCGCAGTTCGAACCTGACCAGACTTGGAAGAACGACCTCCGTCGGCGAATTTCAGAAGGGCTGCAGCACCTTGTCGATGAAGCAAGAAAAGACTATGCCACACGCTGCATTCAAAAACCTTCTAACGATTACGACCACGCTACCAATGAGAACGTTAAACAAACATATGAAGTAACGATGACCCGTATCCGCCGAACGGCGCAAGAACAGTTCGACGCGGAGATGGAGCACGAGCGACAGCTGCGAAAGCTTGCCGCGGGTGTTCCTTTGGACGAGGGTTGGTCAGAGACGCTGCTGCGCGAGCAGCAAGGCATCTTGAACGCTATGCGCAGGACGACAAAGACACAAGATCGCGTACCTTCGCGTCTTGCCTTTGGAGGAAGCACCAACGCCGCCGCCGGACCATCGCGAGTAGGCCTTGAAGGATACGCCGCTGGCGATGGTTCCTCCTCTGCAAGGTACGATTCTGCCAGCGCAGCCTACGACGATACGGCGCGATACTCTCGGTGGACCCGGAGTATGCAGCCGGCGCAGCCCCAGCCCGAATGGCCCGTCCGGCGCGATGGTAAAGGGCAGGTCCTTTATCAGCGTAAAATAGCATCTGACCACGTTTTGGGCAGGTGAACCGCCGCGCGGCGACGCAGATCCTCTGTCGGCGCTTGAGCGGTGGATGCCCCGGTGGGGCGAACCCTCCGGCCCTCCGCCCAACGTTCTGAAGAACCCGTCGAAGCTCGGTCGTGTGCACTTCCCCGTCGGCGACCTTGAGAACGGCTCACAGACGCCGCGGCGCGCGGGCAAGCAGATCGCGACTGCCCCCGAGGACGATGGGCCAGGCCCGGACGACCTGCGCGCCTTCCTCGCCAACGCCGAGCTGCAGCTCGCGATGGGCGATGACGCACAGCGCGCGCAGCAGCAGCCATTCCCGCAACAGATCCCGGTGCACTTTGCGCACGTCCCACACCTGTACGATCGAGCACAGTCCGTCACGCCCAAACCTACCGTGCGGCCGGTTCCCCGCATGGCATCGAAGCTCAGCAACGAGGTTGAGGGTGCTGCTCATGGTCAGGCACCCCCCGCGCCGCAGGAGGTCACACGCACGGACAGCTACCTCTTCGCAATCATGCAGACCACGAGTCGCGCGTCCGCGTCGACGCCGCATCCCCCGGCCGCGGGCGGAGTGCAAGTTGTGGACCCGCGCACGTTCACCGTCGATGATGACGCGCGCAGCTTCCAAAGCCCGTACCAGGCGCCGTTTGGCCTGCCCGACTTCCGCCCGCCGCCGCCGCTCGGGGCGAGCCACCAGAGTGCGAGCCAGACCTCGCTGCAGTCGCTCTGGCAGTCTGCGGGCAGCCGGACGGACCTGACCCACTCTGCCGAGCAGAAGTCGCCAAAGTCGGACGAGATGGTCGTCATCGCGTCTGATGAGGGCGACAGCGATTGGGAGGCGTCGGGCTTCGACAAGGACGAGCTCGAGCGTATGATCGAGACGGAGAGGAACAACCTGCATAGCGAGACCTCGACTGTTGTCCCTGAGCTTTTCCAGCCCGCTGCACCGCCCCCTGAGGAGCCTGCTGCGGAGGATGCGCCGGTGCCGGGTGCGTTCTCCGAGGAGCCTGAAGAACTCAAGACGAAGGCGAAGGGCGGGAAAGCCAAGAAAAAAGAGGAAGCTAGACGCAAGGAAGAAGATGCCAGGCGAAAGGTTGAGGAGGCTAGACGCAAAGAACAGGAAGCGCGAGTGAAGGAGGAGGAAGCGCGACGGAAGGAGGAGGAAGCGCGACGGAAGGAGGAGGAGAGGCGCAGGATGGAGGCGGAGAGGCGCAGGGTGGAGGAGGAGAAGCGCAGGGTGGAGGAGGCAAAGCACAAGGAAGAAGAGGCGAAGCGGAAGAAGGAGGCGGAGGCGACGAAGAGCAAGCCGATGACGGCGCAGGCACGCCGGGCGGCAGCAGCAGAAGAGAAGAAGAAGGCCGAGGCGCAGCGCAAGCTAGAGGCGGAGCGGCGGCGGCTAGAGGAGGCGAAGCTCGCTGAAGAGGAGCAGCGCGCGGAAGAGGAGCGTCTGCGGGCCGAGGAGCAGAAGCGGCGCGACGCGGAGGCACTCGAGCAGAGGCTAGGGAAGGACAAGCTCGCGGCGTTCATCAAGCAGCAGGAGGCCCGGAACAAGGCCGAGATGCTCCGCAAGCCCGAGGACAAGCAGCGTGCGGTTGAGGAGGAGCGTGCGCGGCAGCGGGAGCTCGAGAAGAAGCGGCTGGAGGAGCAGCAGCGCAAACAGGACGAGGCCGCTCTCGCGGAGAGGATCGGGAAGGAGAAGCTAGAGGCGTTCATGAAGCAGCAGGAAGAAGTGCAGCGCAGAATGGAGGGCCGACCGCGTACCGATAGCCTGAGCCGTACGTCGTCGGCGGAGCCTGTCAAGCCATCCATCCCCGCTGCGAAGGACCATAAGGATGCTCCGAAGAAGGCCTCTGAGCCGCAGCAAAGGAAACGCACTGTTACTTTCGCTGAAGAGGACCCGAAGGACAGAGAAGCGCGGCTCGCCGCTGTGGAAGACATGCACCGTCGCCGCGAGGACGAGCTGCGCGCCCGCGAAGACGAGCTGCGCCGGCGCGAGGACGAGCTGCGGCGCCGCGAGAGCGAGGCGCACGTGCGCGAGGGCGAGGACAGGAAGCGGAAGCCAGGTGCGCCGCAGACGAAGGCGGACGAGCTGCGCGTGAAGGAGCGGCAGCTCGCCCGACATGCAGAGGAAAACCAGAAAAAGGAGCAGGAACTCCGCAGACGCGAGGACGCTCTGCACCGCCGCGCCGAAGACATACTTTCTAAAATGAAGGCTCAGCAGGAAGAGTTCCGCCGCGAATGCCTCATGATGGGCATGCCCCTCTCGAAGTGATACGTGAGTGGCCGAGTGTCAGGTATACGGACGGGCTGCTGACTTGCATGACCGCGTCCAGCTCAATATCGATACCCGATACGCGCCGTAGGCGTAACACACCACCTAGAGTTCGTATATTTATTCTGATACCAACCGTCTTACCATTTTCTCTCCCGATCTCTTTTTGTCTCTCCCAAATGACTTCACGACGCCGGCATACGCTACTACAGATACCTAATTGTCTCCGTCATCGCAACATCTGGCTGTCACGATCTCCGTTATACCTCTCCTGCTTCCTCTCTCTGACTGTAGCGTACACTTTCCCTCAATCTCTGGCCTCACGTTATCTCGTCTCGCCTGCGTTCACGTCTCCTCTCCTGCGACTGCTGCATCGTTGTTGTAGTATACTGCTGTGCTCGCTTGTCACTGCTCTCACGTTTTCCTCTTTAGTCCCGTACTCGATGATGTGGATAGACTGCCTGTGTTCTTCTGGGATCCGGACTATGAATATTTATTTATCTAGGGCACTTCGTCGTAGTCTGCCACCACCGTGCCTATGTTCTCCTGTTCCGCCCTGTTTGCAATCGCGGACGCGATGGCGACGTCCTGGACGCCAACGCCGACTGACTTGAAGATGGTCACGTCTCCGGCGTTCCGTATCTCGCTCATGACCTCTGGTCGCGCGACCCAAGCGGTGCCATATGTCGTCTCGACGCGCTGGACCAGTTCCCCGACTTCGATGAGGTTGCTCGGTTGAGATTGAGCTGCGATCAACTCGCCAGCTTCAAGCTGTGATGACACTCCAGTTTCACTCGCCATTGCAGCACCAAACATTGCCAGGTGCGTACCAGACATGCCTCACGAGAGTCCACCACCACTTTGCCTGCACGTTTGACTAAATCGGTCTCAACTTCATGCCTGTATGAGGCCATTAGCGCGTCGTCGGGGAGGGAGGGCACACTCGTTTTGCGTACATTTGGGGAGTGTAGGATCCGATGAGACACAGGTGCGCTCCGGGCTTCACATACGCGGAGGGAAAGAATGGGGTGGTAGAGGATGTTGCGGTGATGATGAGGTCAGCCTCTTCTATAGTCCGGTGGAAAGAGGCATCTGACGTATCTTGAGGAAATGCCCTGGCCACGAATTGGACTGCTTGGTAGTCTTCCTTCGCTTTCGAGACGAGTTTCGTGAGCCGTTCGTTGACAGAACGATTGAAGACCGTGCACGACGTGATTGAAGTGTAGTGCTTGCAGAAGAGGGAGAGGTGGGCTGCGATCTGGGCGCCGGCACCGAAGGCTATGAGCTTCTGAGGCTGCGCGTCGGGGGGCAGGAGCATCCGCGTAGCGAGCAGCGATCCTATGTGGAGATGCAGTACTCAATCATGGAGCTACATCCAAGAGGCAAAATACTCACCTGCGGCATTCCTGAGGGCGGTCAGCTGCCGAGCGTTGACTACTGTTCGCACTGCCCCCGACGATTCGCCAAGGACGAGAGTGGTCCCAGGTAGCCCCGCTGCTTTCACAGAGTGTGGTGCCGTGGACGTGGGGACGGAGACCACTTTGATGGCAGTACCAAACGGCTCGATGCGAGAGGGCATGAACAGCGCGGTATGGTTTGTGACCGGTACGGAGGTGCGATGTGGTTGATGGATGGCTCGGGCGGGGCTGCCTGCTTCCTCTGGAGTGGACAAGCTATGGAAGACCTGAGCCATAAGGTCAGTCAGCTCCTGTGGGTCGAATGTCGCGGTGATCCGCGCGACATCTGTTGCAGATACAATCCGGAGCGACATAGGTGAGCTTCCGGCGGTGGATGTAGGCAATGCTGTCGGGTGCCAGTTCACAGCTTAACTCAATGCTCTGTATGGCTTGCGACAAACGTTGTTTAGGGTGTAGGAATAAAATATAAGCGGGCTACAGAAAGGAGGAGTCACGGTTGTGGCTGGCCACAGGTCGATAAGCCATATAAGGCAAGCGTAGTGTTCGTCAACAGTACTTGTTCACTCGTAATGGGTTTACTTACTATGCAGCAACACTTCTGTATCACACACGATCAGGGTTTAAACACACGTTGAGCACCGCATCAACCCGAAAGGACGCGGCGCTACAAACTATGTTGCTATATCAAGACGAGAGCGCGAGAGACAAGACCACAAACACCAGTATGACGAACTGTCCCAACAAACCCGAGAACCAAAACCAGTAGACTACCATCTACACTACAAGTAATGTACAATAACTTACATCTGACAGAGATACGACGAGGGAATGTTCAGCCAAGCTCCAGGGTGACTACTGCGTCTTCCGTAGGGCAGCCATGCCATTCGACTCAAAGTGGAGCATGGTCGCTCTTCGCCCGAGGAGACCGCATCCTGCGTTTCGACGATACTTCGTCCAAGTCCTCGATATTGATTGCGGCCTCGCGGGCGCTTCCTATCGCAGGTGCGGGTTCTGACCTTGCCCTGGGCGGCGGCATCGATGGTTCCAACCGAGAAGGCGCAGGACGAAGGCTCGTCACTGCGCTCCCGTCGCTGAGCCTGCGCCGCAGGACCCTGCGGCCCTCTGTTGATGGGACGGCCTCAGCTTCTTCCTGGGGCTCTTCCTCCCGCGTACGCTTCGTGCCGCGGGTGGGGGAGTCCGGTTTCGGTGCCGAGGCCAGGGCCGGGGGCTGCGATGGCTCAGCGGCGGGCGAGGGACTACCCACGTCCGATCCCGCCGCGTCCCCCAGCAGCGACCGCGCGTCTTCCTCACTGTCCACCATGCTCACATCGTCGAGGAATTCGTTGATGCTGACCGGCTGCTCTTGCACCGGCTCCTCAGGCGCAGGCTCTCCTTCTCCTGCGCCGCCCTCCCAGTTGGAAGCCTCTCTCCGCAGTGGCGCGGGCTCTACGTGCCGCAGGACACGGGCCATGCGCTGCCTTTGGAGATCCGCCGCATGCCAGTGCCGCTCCGCGGCGGCCGCGATCGCGCGGACGCCGTCCTCGTGTTCCATGAGGAGTGCCGCGAGCCCGCGCGCGCCGGCGACGTCGATCAGGGCCCGCGGGCCTGCCTCTGTGTTGAGGAAGGCCCGAATGATCGTCCGGTGGTCTGCGGCCGCGACCAGTGCGGCGATGCCCTCTGGACTGCTGAGCAGCCGCGTCGCGTTCGCGCGGAAGTCGTAGGGCGCGTTTGCGGCCGCGGCCGCGGCAGGTTGGTGTGGTTGCGCGCGCGCGGGTGCAGGTGCGGAGGGCCGGTTGGATGAACCAGAGGCTGAGGGTCGGTTGGACGGACCAGGGGTGGGGGCGTTTGAGGCACCGGAGGCGGGGGCGGGACCAGGAGCGTCGGAGGAGCTATCTTGGGGCGCGGAGCCCGTGTTCGCGGGGGCGTTGCGCCTGGACGACGCCCGCGCGGCGGTGATGGTCCCGCTGAGATTGGGGCGCGCCCAGGGCGCGGCCTCGGGTGGGTTCCACATGGGGTCCGGCCCCCCCTGGCGGTTCCACCGTTGGGCGCGCTCCAGGTCGTCTGCGCCGTAGAAGGCGTATTCGCGCTGGAGCGGGCGCCGCGGCGGGTTGGAGCTGGGCTGGGGGTTCGCGCTCCCTAGGATGCGCCGTGTCAGCACGGGAGCGTGGCGGAGACGGGATTGGTGAGTGCCTACCTCGTGGCGCGTCGGCCTCTTGGGTGGCGTGGGCGCGTGGTGGCGACTGGACCTGGGTTCGCTGGCTGCCCCTTGCAGCCTGCCCACGACGAGGCAAGGCCCCCGCACCTGCATAGAGACACTAGTGAGAAGCGTGGTAGGGCGTAGTAGACGGGAGAACTTACGACGCGCGTTCGCTACTTGGCCTGCGGTGAATCGATCGAGGGCGAACGCTGCTTCGTCCTGCAAAACAGCGGCAGACCCAGAGGTAGTTAGGTACCGGAGGGCTGTGGCGAGGGAGGTTCGGAGAGACCCGGTCAGGAGGCCCCAGTTGAAGGTGCGCAGGCCATCTGGAGGTTTGTCTCTCAGAACACGGTGCCACGTAGCGGGCAGTAGGGGACGTACCATGGTCATCGCTATCAGTTCTGCTGTTGTTCCTATTATGCGAGCTGGAGCCTGTATGATTGTTTGGATTGCGCGGCTCGCGGTCACGGTTGTTGTTATTGTTTCCACCATTGGTGCTTTGCGACGGCATCTTCGACTATCAAAGACGGGAGATGTGTGAGATGAGTGGCGCGCAAGTGGGATGGGTTGCTAGTGTTCAGAGGTGAGGGGAACGGGGACACCTGTGCGGCACATTTTATACAAGGTACGCCACCGACGCTTTGACCCTACGCTTTGGTCAGGCGCCCGCTTTCGGTGGCGTTGAACGCGTGTTCACCATGCGTCCTGGCCTGAGCGGCGAGAAGTCAGTGAGTGGCACTGCTTTGAGAAGGGAGCACCCAACATCGTGTGCGGCGTAACGCTTTGACGCGTCTGAGCGGCGGTACTGACACTCGTTATGCGGGCGACTCAGGCACCTTGCGGCGGGGAAGGACGGGCTGCAGTACCTCTGTTGTTCCCAAATACCACGAGCCCAGGCCGCAAGGAGTGCCGCTCGTTGAGAGTGGTGTTGATCACGGCGACCCAGGTCATCATTGTGACAGTCGCCTGTCCTATTGTGTTCAGTAGAAAGCTAGAGACAGCCCGAGCACCCAAATCGTTTATACATACAAGAGAGGATATGAGTTGTGCATGCCTCTGGGGAGCCCGATGGGCCATCCCCTCGCATTATAAGGCCGGACAAGGGGGACGGGCCTGAGCAATCGTTATGGTACTCACTGATTCGCAAGGGCTGTCCGCCGGACGCTTTGACCTCAAGCCATGTATAGCTTGCTGTAAATTTATCACACAGTAGCCTCGTTTTGTGGTGCTGTGCGCGACTGGCTTCTTCGCTTTGGCCTTCGCAGTCCGCACCTGAGTACACGGTGAACTCTGCTTAAGGTTGATGATATGTACGAGAACCGAGGTGATAGTGATGGCTAGTAAATAGAATGGTTCGGCCCAGTGAACACAGATCTGAACGTCTGAGGTTGGGCTGTGCGGAAGCGTCGAAGTGGATGTGGCGCGCGTAAGGCCACGAGAAAGCCACATGGAGCGCACGTTGGCCGCGTGGCAAACCATGTGCGCGGAATCCTTACCGCTCTCCTGGCTCAGGCGCTTTCTCGATCTTCGCCGGACCACTCTACCGGCTCCGGCGCCTATGCGATCTTCCTCGAAAACGGCTTGCATTTGCTCGAACATCGCGGGCTGACGGGGAAATTTTTCCCTTCCAATGCTTTCAGGTGTATGCATGTGAAATGCCTTGAAAACATCCGGGACGACACGGGCCCAAAGCTAGCCCCCGTTTTGGTATGCTGCTGCGCGCCACGGGTGGCTGAACTTCTATAGGTTCAATCGGTGGTCCAGCGATGGGAGACAGACCGAGTACAGTGGTACTCAACTCTATGAGATTATGGTAATATGGAGTATAAATAGCTCTTGCTGGAGCTGTAAGCATTGCAGACCTCTCCCGTGGTTTGTCTAACATCGGGCAGCTTTCAGCCACTCACGCCGCGCGGCAGCCTACCAAAACGGGAGTATATTTCGAGCTCCGCATCAAGACGCCGCAGGAGCACTACTACATCGATATAACGAAAACAAAACTGCTGCCAGACCCATGATGAAGCCCGGGTCTAGCTTGCTGAAGCATTGGAAGGAGAACAAAGTTCCCCGGTAGCCCATCACTGCATGCCAGCCATTAGCATGCAATATCAAGAATAACATGAAGCACTGAATTAATAAACTGCCGCCAGATCTGCGGCGAAGCCGCAGGCCTCGCATGCCAAAGCACTGAATAATAAATTGCCCTGTTAGTCCGTGGCGAAGCCACGGGTTAACAACGCTCGTCATAAAAGAATGGGAGGGCGGGGCGCTTATGCCACGTTGGCCGCGTGGCAAACCATGTGCGCGGAATCCTTACCACTCTACCGGGTCGGGCGCCTCCTCGATCCTCTCGGGCGCTCTGCGATCCTCGCCGTCGCCCTCGAGAACGGCTCGCGTTTTCACGACAGACGAGCATCTTTCGACGCGGGCTGACGGCGAATATCTCTCCTTTCAGTGCTTTTAGGCATATGCATGCACAGTGCGTTGATATTATCTGAGCCCGAAACTAACCACGTTTTGGTATGTGGCTGCCGCACGGCACGGGTGGCTGAACTTGCCACTGCTTCTGTCTGAGGTTCGACCAGTCAAGTGATGGGAGACAGACCGCGTACAGAGGTACTTAATTCTATGAATACGGAATATAAAAAGCCTTTTAGTGGCTGTAAGCATTGTAGACCCCCTCCCGTTGTTTTTCGCAAATCGGGTAGCTTCAGCCACTCACGCCGGTGCGCGCCAGCCTACCAAAACGGTAGTATATTTTGGACTCCATATTCAGTATCCCAGACATTTCAGAAGCACTACTACATCAATATCATGAAAGAAACTGCCGCCAGACCTGCGGCGAAGCCGCAGGCCTGGCATGCCAAAGCACTGAATAATAAATCGCCCTGTTGGCCCTTGGCGAAGCCACGGGTTAACAACACTCGTCATAAAAGAATGGGAGGGCGGGGCGCCTAAGCCACGTTGGCCGCGTGGCAAACCATGTGCGCGGAATCCTTACCACTGTACCGGGTGGGGCGCCTCTGCGATCCTCTCTACTGGCTCCGGCGCCTCTGCGATCCTCGCCGCCGCCCTCGGAAACGGCTCGCATTTTCACGACAGACGAGCATCTTTCGACACGGGATAACGGGGAAATTTTTAACCTCAGGTATGTACATGTGAAATGCCTTAAAGCATCTGGGACGACACGGGCCCAAAGCTAGCCCCGTTTTGGTATGCTGCCGCGCGGCACGGCCCGGGTGTGGCTGAAGCCGCTTCTGCAAGCCCGTCGAGCGATGTTGGCTACGAGATTATTTTCGGGTCTCTTATGTACAGGAGCTGTAAAATTCACGATGTAGGCCTCTTCCGTGGGTTTTCAACTGCTGTCAAGCCTCAGGCAGCTTCAGCCACCCGCCACCCATGCCGTGCGGCAGCCTACCAAAATGGGGCTTGATTTCGGACCCCGCATGGACTTAGCGTCCCAAGTGTAAGCAAATCCCTGCAGAATGAAGTGAACACCTGTGGCGAAGCCCAGGTCTGGCATGCAAGAGCACTGAAAGAAGAAAATAGTGCTCCATCAGCCTCGGGACATGTAATCTGACGCACAACATGAAGCACTGAATGAACGAAATGCCGCCAGTCCTGCGGCGAAGCCGCAGGTCTGGCATGCTAAAGCACTGAATATAAATTGCCCTGTTAGCCCGTGGCGAAGCCACGGGTTCACAACGCTCGTGGTCAGGGAAAGGAAGAGAAGGGAGTGGCAGACTCGTCGAGGGCGGGGAATTCGTGAGGGATGGTGGAGGACAGGGTGCAAGACGCTTTATGGATGCCCACTTTACTGGCCGTTTGACGCGCTGCCGCGACTGGCAGTGGCACCTGCACGGCAACTCGTTTTCGCGGAACAGGGAGCCGGCACGTAAGACGGATTATGTTTCACCGACGCGGGGAGGAGCCTCCGATTCCTGATCGAGGCCGCGGTACCTGACCCCGATCGACGCCCAGGCACCTTCCTCTCGATCGGGATGTGACGTCTCCAGGAATCCAGGATCGAAAGTCATTAGAACCTCAAGTCCTATCCCAGCCTTTGCAGCCTGAGCCTTGCGTATAGCGTATTCACATTACCAGTGTTTTAGACACTGTTGCTGGCACATGCACGAAGTGAGTCCACTAGTAAGTAACCGTACAAAGACGGTGCAATATCGACTACTGACCTGATTGTTGTCCTTCGACTCCCGCTGTGTTTACCTTTCTAAGACAAAATTGCAGAGCAATATAGAGCCCGTCTGGGCTCCGTTGTTCGGCGTTTTCCAGTGGGATAGTCGGACAAACTATGCCATGCACCTTCATGTCCATGTCTAGCATAACAGCGCTTCTTATGGCTATAACTGAGAAATGATCAAGGAGACGTACTGAACTAGTGTCAAGGTTCCGTCAGGATGCCTTAGCGAATGTCCTCCCTCGTACCAAAGCGAGTACCCACCCCACGCGTCGCCAGGGGAGTAGGACGGTTATGTGGTATGTCACCCATTCCGTCGGCGCATGAAAGGTGAGGTATGCTCGGGCACCGGCTGGTTGGACTTCGTCAGCACGACGCATTCCATCGCTCATGCGTAGGTCAAACGCACAGGGCTCACGTAGTATATGATAGACGGAGGCGGAGAGAAAGCGCCTAAGCTATAGAGCACTGTATATATCTCGATGCACTAAATGCGATCGATTCTGCAAGGGACGCTTCCGGCGTGTGGATGCACGCGGTATTGGCGAGCCTGCGAAGGGCATTTCCTGCGCAATGCGCTGCCATATCAGCCAAGCGGACTATCTTGCCCCACACAGCGATCAGTGGGCCAAGCAGATGTGCAGGATGAGGTAGAAACGCGCTCGTTCGAAGCCGACGGATGCCACGGCACATACCCGCGACATGAATTGGATCTTACCGCAGTCTGAGTTGGTGGAGGTTGGTGCATCGTAGGCGCTACTGAATTGTGCTGGAGGCTGGAAAAGCATGTGCGGGTTCTGCGTGTGCAGTGCGGCTGTCTTTGACAACGCAAACAAATCTAGGAAACATACATACCATGATAGCCAATAGCAGACTTGTTGCCTACAGTCTACGTGCAGGACTCCGATGAAGCATAAGTGTGCCGTTGGTGCGCCGCCATTCAAGTGTCCCCGAATTATGATTGATTTCCACTGGTATGAAGAAGGGTACGTTAATGCGGTATATCCGATAAGATGATTTGATCACATCCACATGCCTAACAGACACCTTCGGGTACCAAACTGGCAGCGTTGATCTGTCGAAGACGTTGAGCTCACCCAGATACAAGCCCAGACGCCCCGGCTCGGGGCCGTGTTGCTGCGAGGTGCGATAGCCAGTCCACGGAATGCTCTGCAAAGGAGGTCATGCGGAACATGCTGAATTCCGACGGCGTGTCACCGTCTCTAGCGGTGCGACATTTCGCTGTGCGTTAGACGTGCGTAGACAGAGCAACATCGCCAATTGCAGGGTCACGATATGCAGCTGGCCAGAAGGACAGCCGGTCTGAAAAGCTGGAGGGGGCTAAAACTCACGTCGGTATGGAAGAAGAGAAGCAGGCTCTTCGGTAGGCACACCGACGGGATGTGGCCTTCTGTTTCTGAGTTGGCGGGAAAAGGCGGGGAGGCGGGCGTCCGGTGTGGTCTGCGATGGGAGGCGGGCCGGGCGGGCCGGATGCGATAGGAGCGATCGTGAGGCAGGGGCAGCCCCCTAAAGGCAAGAGTCTCCTCACCGTGCTCTGGAGCCTGCGCTCGTCGTCCGAATAGTTCCGTCCGCCATTTGTCTGCTCGAGTCTCGTGTTTTCACTCATCTATATAGCGGGCGACCACCTCTTCCGTTCTCTCACGTCTACCTTCTTCCCTCAATCGTCTGAGCCGCCATGTCTGGAGAAGAGCTACCGAGCACTGACATTATCACCCTGACGCGGTACGTCACAAGCGCGAACTTTGTGGGAGCGAGCGGTGCTGATGGGAGCCCGTTCCAGTCATGTCCTGAGCCAGCAGTTCAGTCTCGGCGCCGTAGCGACCGGTGATCTCACTCTTCTCCTGACGGCGATTCAAACGACGTCCAAATTCATTGCCACCAATGTCCGGAAAGCGCGTTTGATCAACTTGTGAGTCGTCTGAACCTCCTCGTGAGCGGCTGACCTGATCCCGCTTAGGGTTGGCCTTGCCGGGGAGACCAACGTTCAGGGCGAGGAGCAAAAGAAACTGGATGTTCTGTCCAATGACATCATGATCAACTCCCTCCGAGCTTCCGGCAAGACAGCAGTGCTTGTTTCGGAAGAGCTCGAGTCAGCCGTCATCATCGAGGATAAGTACAAGGGAAACTACTGTGTCGTGTTCGACCCACTGGACGGTAGCAGCAACATCGATGCCGGAGTCAACATTGGTACCATCTTTGGTATCTACCGTATTGTAAGTGTCTGGCGCCCCGTCATCCTCGGCGAAGAGCTCAACATTTCCCCAGAAACCCGGCTCGAAAGGCACCATCGAGGATGTTCTGCGACCTGGATCTGAGATGGTCGCTGCAGGCTACACTATGTAGGTTGCGTGCCAATGAGATGCAGTGCATAGCTCATCAACTCCACAGGTACGGATCGTCAGCAAACATGGTGCTTACGACCGGCAATGGTGTCAACGGCTACACACTCGATCCGGCGTTGGGAGAGTTCATCTTGACTCACCCAGACGTAAGTACATCGGCAGCTGCGCGGTCGCACCCGTCTGACGATCTGGTTTAGATCAAGATCCCGCAGCGGGGCAAGATCTACTCTTTCAACGAAGGAAATGCGATGTATTACCATGAGCCTGTCAACAAGTATCTGCAGAGCATCAAATACCCCACCAACGGCAAGTCGCCGTATAGCGCGCGATACATTGGGTCCATGGTAGCGGACGTGCACCGGACGCTGCTCTACGGCGGCATTTTCGGCTACCCTGATGACAAGAAGTCGAAGAGCGGCAAGCTTCGTATGCTCTACGAGGCGTTCCCTATGGCATTCTTGACGGAGCAGGTGAGGGTTGTACCGCGTCAGGTCGAAGTCTCGGATGCTGACAGCGATACCTCAGGCCGGTGGTCTTGCTACGACGGGTACAAAGCGCATTCTCGACATTCAACCGGCGAACATTCACCAGCGTTGTTCTGTGTTCCTTGGTAGCAAGGAAGATGTGCAGGACGTGATTAAGTTTTACGAGAACGAGAAGGCGAACGAGAAGTCGTAAGGAATTGACGTTGCAGCAGCTATCTACATACATGTATACCAATCAAAGCACACATGTACTAACTCCGACTGTATCCATTACGAGTCTGCGACTTGGTGGCACGCGTCCTAGACGGTAGACCGAATGAAGTGGTTCATACCTGATCCGATCCCGAATTTGACTGCGGAACAGGGCCTCCCGACGCACGGCCTCAGGCTTTGCGCACGTGCATTGAAGCTACTTAGCCTCTCAACAGCTGTCGCTGCTGTGAGAGCCCAGCAGCGGTATGCTGTAGCCTAGTGGCAGTATAACGTAGCTTTCGTTGTGACATTGAGGCGGGTGAGAGACAGATATATTAATGGTTTCCTGAGAAGCGTAGTCTGCGTAGTAGATAGCCACAGACAAAGCGCCGACAACAAATCGGCCGCAGACCAAGCCGACTTGGGCATCACTTCCTCCCCGCACAAGCGACTACGCCGCATTCCTCCTTCTCACTCGTTGCCCACCATGGCTTCGAGACCACAGACCTTCACGAAGGTCGACCTCACCCCGCGAAGGCGCCACGGCTTCCAAGTGCTGCTCTTCATCCTTGGGACACTAGTTCCGCCCTTGGGTACGCGCCGCGACTGACTGCTCTAGACGAATTGACGTCCCTCATGTCCTTGACTCTTGCAGCCGTTGCGGCTCGGTTCGGTATCGGCAGTGACTTCTTCATCAATGTGATTCTGACGATCTGCGGTTACATCCCGGGTTAGTGCTCAACCGGCTGCTCAGTTGTTGGCAACTGACGATGACCACTGCAGGGCATTGCCACAACTTCTATATCCAGGTGATCCCAGACACGCTATGCCTTTGTGCGTGTGCTCATGTTATCCTAGAACATCCGTAACAACAAGAACAAGCGGCGAACACCGAAATGGGTCGCGAAGTATGGGCTGGTCGATACATCGTCGATGAAGCGCAAGGAGCGGCGGTCGCAGTGGGCTTCACGCTACAATGAGCGTCTCCCGGCTTCTACGCTGCGCGACCAGCCGCTGGCGGAGGGACAGGAAGGCGGTTCCAGCATAGACCTTGCGTCGGAGAATGGAGACGGCAGGCAGCAACCGAATGGCAGTGGGGAGTTCTGGAGCCGTAGCGAGGAGCGCTACTACGGAGCGAATGCTGAAAACGGCGATGCTGGTTCTGGGCGATGGCACTATCCCGCAAACTTCGAGGACGCCGAGCCCGTGAACGGGCGCAAGAAGAGCAAGCGGAGCAAGAAGGACAGGTGGGCGCGGACGGAGGATGCATACAGCATTACGGACGGCGAGGCACCGACACGTCGGAAGAAGTCGAAGCGAAAGAGCCGCCATGCGGCGACAGTGGACGATGAGTTTGCTTCCCGCGACTCGTCGACGAATGGGTTCCCAGAGGACCCGGAGGGAGGGCTATATGGGCCGACGAGGGGTGCGACAGTGCCCGAATCGTATGACTCGCGAGGAGGAGGTCACGTCAACGAGCAGGATATACTCAACCAGGAAGTATGAAGGTGCGTCGCAGCATTTATGTATGTCTGCCATGCCTTTGTTTACGTTGCTACTCGCGGCCCATGCTGTGCAGTCTCGAAGGCGCGCTCCGAGTCCGAGCGTTTCGGTTTCATGCCGCCCTCCTCTCCACCACACGACTGACCGAGGCGGCGACAACCATCGGTCTTTTCTGCGCCCTACGGACACACTAGTAGCGTCATGGTCATATTTATCGTAGATACCAGATCCTGGGGGGTGTACACTAGCGCCAATATGGCATATATATGCATGGCTCAGGATGACACAAGGCGAGGTCAAGGAGGTTCATAGGGATGATTACACAGGTTATTTGTTGTAGAAGACACATCGTCACCTCCCACTAGTGCTATCTTGGACACCGCCCACATGTGTTCCTCGATGCTTCCCACTGAGACAGTGAGAAGTCTTCCCACATCATATCTCGGTCAGCAGTATAAAGGGGGCGTACACCGATCAGCAACCTTTGTCCACGGCAGTTTCACAGACGTTCTCCCGGCTCCTCCAGCCCCCCTGACTCGAGCATTCGCGATGTGGACATGCCTTGTGCATAGCCTGGCTGTGGGCATTTTGATTGCACGGGCGTCGTACGCGGAGGTCCTTGTTGACTTTCAGGTTGCACAACCGCCCCCGCTGCAGTCTTCAAGCGCTCAGCAATGCACCGTACAGATCCTAGAGTGAGTGCTCAACCTTGCTAAAGGCCGTGCGCTTATGGTCACTTCTCTCCATCGAAAAGACATACGTTCGGAAATTCGTACGGGCAGTGAGCACGATCTGACTTGCTCTGGAGATACTACTGTTCACCTCTCTCCGGCTGCAGTCCAGCAATTGTTCAGTACACGTACGTACTAACGTCGAGCATTCGGGCCATTCCTTATTCGGCCTGTGTAGCCCTCCTACAGATTGTGGTGCAACTGGCTCGTGGGCTGGAATCAGTCTCAACTTCACGGTGACATCGAACGGAACTCAGTACGATCGTCTGGGTAAGGATCCCGTGCGTGTCGTCGCGCTCTTCACTAACCCTCCTTGAGGTGTCTTTACTTTCCAAAATGTTGAGAGTCCGTTTCGCCCGCAATGAATCTTTGAAGTCTCGTTAACCATGCTACCTCAGTCTGGCGCACGTCAACACCGGAGCCTACTACCGACGGCATCATCTGGACCTATCTGAAGGATGTGACTCGCTATCTCCCACTCTTTTCCGATCCAGGTACCTTCATCCTGGAGCTGGACAACATCGTGGAAACCGGGCTAACGGGCCAGTATGCAAGTTGAGTGCAACGCTGATCTCGTGATGTTTTCTGTTCTCATCGTACAATTTTAGCTACACTGAGTGCTACGTTTTATGCGTCGTCCGAAAACCATCCGCCGGCGCCCCGTGCAGACACTATTATACCCGTGACCACCCTAGCGAACAACACTGCGGACGATGCATCGGTTCCTCCGATTTTTTCCGTACGCGTTCGACACTCATTCATAAGCAAAAGACATGTATTGATGTGATTGGGGTAGTTGAACGTGACTGTCCCCCAGAATGCCGTCGGAATATACGCCGAACTATACGCCTCTGGGAATGCTGAGGAGGAGTTTTGGGTATGCCCTCATGAAATGTCCGGCATGCCGTGCATCTTACCCTATTTCCCAGTATTTCAACGTGGCAAACGACTACTTGGGTGACCTGCCTGCGGACTACACCTACGGGGACGGGCCGTTCCGAGAGGTGCGTATGCTCGTGGATGGCCGAGTTGCCGGTGTTGCGTTCCCGTGAGTCATGTACCGGATGCGCCAACGATACAGCTAAAGGCGATGCCACAGATATGCTGTGATCTTCACAGGTGGAATCGCGCCTACGGCATGGAGGTGAGTTCACTACGCCTGAGCACAGTTATCAATGCCTGACGGAGCGGGATATAGACCTATTACATCTTATGGCGCCCTGGACCTCCCAACTTACTTCATCGACCTGACGCCCTTCGTACCGGTTCTTACCGATGGCCAGCCGCACAACATCAGCATCGACGTCGTGTCCGCCGAAGCCGACCACACCATCAACGGGAACTGGTACGTTTCGGGAAACTTACAGGTCGTCACGGACTCCTCCTCTGAGCGGACAACCGGGAACATTACGGTGTACAACGTGGAACCATATGCTCAGACGTCTGCCCAGGGGGTCGTCGGCGAGAACGGAGATCTGACCGTCACTGTGACTGCTCAGCGCAGGATCTTGATCCAGTCCGAGTTCACGAGTGGGAGTGGCCAGCATACGTCTATCAGCTGGTCACAGGACCTGGAGTATTCAAATATTCAGTACTATCTGGACAACTACTTGGTCAACGTAAGTTTGTCGACGGAGTGCGTGGATGATGGATAGCTTACTATCTCGCAGAACGTAGTGCAAAGTGCCAAAGGCTCCTTCCTCTCCACGCACAATGGGGTCCCGGTATTGAGTGACAGCTTTACCTACCCTTTGAACATCAACATGAGTTACCTGGAGGAGAATGCTACTTACACGTCCTGTGAGTTCTCCTTTCCGTCCTACACAGTGGACGTTGAATCTCACGTGCTACTAGTTATCGCCGACTTCGATCACTCGTACGACCGTGTCTCCCTGCCGAGTCCCTTCATCCTAGGCTCCACAATCAACGAGCGGCAGGTTGCATGTGAGTGCCAGACCCGTCGTTGTCCTTTACCCGCACTCACACCATTCGCGCAGCCGCGTTCTTTGCGATCTCAACGAGTGGCAACTACGGGAACGGAACAAGCAACAACACGTTCAGTTACGTCGACTTCGACGGTAACACGTACTGGAGGAACGTCGGCGCGTCCAACAACAATATCACGTACGATACCATTGGTGGTTCACTGGCGGGTGACTCGTATGCTATACCCGTCTCTGTTCCGCTTGCGCAAGGTCCTATGGCCAAGCCGAGGTTGCCAGGCGGCAAGTAGTACGGACATAGGCTGTATCGTTGATGGCATGTAACAAGACATTGATGCCATACGCGTCGTCGCAACCCCTTGTCAATCCTCTGGCAAGATCCAACAGCGGCTTGACGTGCTAGTGCATGCGTCGCTGACTGTAATCACCTTCTACTAGATACTTCTACTACGTCTACCTCGTCCGGTTCCCTTCGCGTACTCCGTTATGACCCGCTTCCTCACACCGACTGCAACACCTCGGCAGGACGGTGAAGCCTGCGTGCACCCCCGTGTTGAACGATGTGCCTCTCCGTGTTGAGACGGTGTATTGTTTATTCAGAGCCGATCTGGTGAAGATGGGAGTCTGGCGTTCTCATGCCAGCGTCTAGAAGAGACCGACGACTCTACCGGTCTCAGCGTCAAGCCCGACTTCCCAGAAGCCTGCAACACTGTCAACACATATCAAGGATCAGAAGACACTGGAGCATACCTGGACGCGTCCCAAGACCTGGCATGGTCTGCATGTCACCGCAAAGCGGGTAGAGGAAGCCAGCACCGGCCGATAGACGGACCTCACGGATGGGAACAGTGAAGCCTGGCGTACGCATCAAGCACCGCTGTAAATAGAGCGAGTGTGTCAACTCACCAGAAGCGACGTTCTTCAGCTTCGGGTCGTGAGAGAACGAGTACTGCGTCTTAGCCATACAGACTAACAAGACAGCAGTCGTCAGCTGTTTTTCCCGACGTCTTTGCAGAAAGCAAACTTACTGGAGAGGTTGCCGAAGCCCTGGCGAGTGTAGGTCTCGATCTGCCTCTGTGCAGTCTCACTGAGGTCAATACCGTCTGCGCCATAAATCCCCTTGCAAATAGCGAGGATCTTATCCGCAATGGGGATGTTGAGGTCGTACAGGAACTTGAAGTTCGACGGGCCCTCGCAGGTCGCAATGACAGCCTCGGCCAAAGCACGCGCACCAGCGCCACCCTCTGCCCAGTGGTTGCTCACGACTGCAGCATCGGCGCCCCCAGCCAAAGACTGTTGACGGACAAGTTCGAGCTCTGCGGGCGTATCCGATCTGAGCAACCATCGTTCGTGAGCGACGCAACTTCCGCAACGGGGAGCATGACATACGAGAACTGGTTAACAGCAACGATGACCTTCAGGCCGAACTTGCGCGAGTTCTCGATGTGCCTTACAAGGTTCTTGCAACCCTCTCGAAGGGTTTCCAGGTTCTCTTTCGTGTATGTCTCATGAAGCGCCTTGCCGGGGGTGACATCCGGTCCTCCTCCGTGCATCTTCAACGCGCGGGTCGTCGCAACAATTACCACTGCATCCGGCTTCAAGCCGCTGGTTCGGCACTTGATGTTGCAGAACTTCTCGAGACCCATGTCGGCTCCGAAGCCACCCTCCGTCAGGACGTACCCGACACGGTCGGGCGTATCACCTTCCTCAGTGCCGGCAAGCTTGAGAGCGACTCTGTCCGCAAGGATGGAAGAGTTGCCGTGAGCAATGTTCGCGAACGGCCCAGCATGCACGAAGACGGGAGTGCCCTAAGCTATTGTGAGCAAAGCTGTTTTAAGTTGGCGCTGGGCTGACCGTACCTCCAGTGTTTGCATCAAGTTCGGCTTGATCGCATCCTTCATGAGGACAGCCAAGGCGCCACCGACGCCAATGTCGTCGGCAGTGACCGGCTCTCCGCGCTTACTCGTCGCGACGACCATCGCACCAAGGCGCTCTCGCATGTCCTCGAGGCTGGTCGTCAACGCCAGCACCGCCATGCACTCACTCGCGACAGAGATGTCGAAGCCCGTCACGCGCTCGTGTCCCTGCTCGCTCGGTGCTTGGCCGACGGTGATCTTCCTGAGGAAGCGGTCGTTGACGTCGATGACGCGGTTCCATGTGATCGTAGCGGGATCGACGTCGAGTCGTGCGAAGCGGTTGATCTCCTCTGGCGTGAGGTCGTCTGGTTTCGTCTTGTCGATCCCGAGCTTCTGCAGGCGCTTGAACATGAGCGGCGCAAACTCGCGCTTGCCCTTCTTGGTGGGGACCACACGGCTGTACAGCGCCTGAACGACAGTAAGTGATGTTCCCGATCGCTGGATTGTACCACCAGTACCTTGTCAGATTGGGTTGCCTCATGGAACATGCGGGCATCCAATGCGGCAGCTATCCTTCCAATGAGCTTCAAATCTCCCTCATGCTCAAAAGCACATACCGAGCAAGTTGTTCGCAGCGGTCACAGCGTGAATATCGCCGGTAAGATGGAGGTTAAACTGTAGTCTCAATGGTCAATGGCTGTAGAGTGGGTCGCGCCATTACGCACCTCGTCCATCGGGATCACCTGGCTGTACCCTCCACCTGCGGCACCGCCCTTGATACCGAATGTGGGGCCTTGACTGGGCTGACGAACGCAAGCAAAGGCAGGGCGGCCGAGGTGCGCTCCAAGAGCCTGTGCCAGACCAATAGTTGTAGTGGACTTGCCCTCCCCAAGCGGTGTCGGAGTGATACTACGACAAGCTCAAGAGTCTGATTGACGATCCCGAAAGCACAACGTACCCTGAGATACAGATGTACTTGCCGTCCTTGCGGTGACCCAAGCGGTTGAGTACGCTGAGTTCTACCTTCGCCTTGTACTTGCCGTAGCTCTCGACTTCGTCGGCCTGCAAACCAATCTCCTCTGCGAGGTGAGCGATAGGCTTCGGTGTCTGAGCCATTGCAATCTCAATGTCACTCGGGACCTTGGCTGCAATATGCAGCTTCAGGGGCTTGGGTTTGATATCGCGCTCCTTGTGCCAAAGGCGTTCTGCCCCACGAAGGGTGTTCGACATTAGCATCGCCACTGTCATCGGACCTACGCCTCCGGGTACAGGCGTAATGTACGAGGCGACCGCAGAAGCTGAAGCGTAGTCGACATCACCAACCAGACGCTGGCCTGACTTCTTCGTAGCGTCGGGGATGTAGTTGGTGCCAACGTCGATCACTACGGCGCCTGGCTTAAGCCACGAGCCCTTGACAAACTCAGCCTTGCCGATGGCGGAGACGAGAATGTCCGCCGTCTTCACAATCTCCGGTAGGTTCTTCGTGCGGCTATGGCACTGCGTAACAGTGGCATCGCGGTTCCTGAGCATAGCCGCAACGGGGCTGCCAACGATGTCGCTGCGTCCAAGGACGACCGCCTGAGAGCCCGCAATGGGAACACCGGTAGACTCCAGAAGCTTAATCACACCTGTGGGAGTACACGGAGTAAAGATAGGGTCGGATGCGCGGGAAGAGAGATGTCCGATGTTGTAGGCGTGGAATCTATGCGAACCGCGTCAGTCACGCCATAGCAGAGGGGGAGACGGACGGACCCATCGACATCCTTCTCGGGACTCACGGCCTCCGTCACGGTGCGCTCACCGTCGGCACCGACGTGGTCGCCGAGGGGGAGCTGAACCAGGATCCCGCTGACGCTTTGGTCGTCGTTCAGCTTCTTGACGATCTGGACGACCTCATCGACTTCGGTCTCGGCGGGGACAGCGACATGCTTGAACTTGATCCCGACCTCCTCCGCAGCCTTCGCCTTCATGCGAACATAGACGGCGGAGTCCGGACGCGCACCCGCTTGGATAATGGCAAGCTGCGGCTGGAAGCGAGGGTGCTGAGCCTGCAGAGCACGGATGCGCGCGGCAACCTCATCGCGGATCGACCTACAGATTAAATGCACGCGATCGAGCAATAAGCAAGCTGCTAACACGCTTCACCTAAAGTCGGAGGCGACTTACTTTGCGACGGCAGTGCCGTCAATGATCTTCGCGCCCGCAGCTGCAGAGGCCATGGTGCGGTGGTGGAGGTGGAGGTAAGGGGATGGGGAGGGGATGGACGCCCTCGCCCTGAGAGATCGAAGGGAAATATATTGCATCGATTTCCTTTTGAGGAACAGTTGTTGTTCACGCGGTGAGGTGAATCTTCCCAGTCAGTTATCGTGCCACTCGTGGAATTCGGGCGCACGACTGCTGGACGACACAGACGTTTTGTAGTGCTATGCGCACGGCATGGGCGGGTCGTCGGGGGGAGTAGAGCAGACGGGGGGCAAGCTACGCTCGTATATAGAGCATCCACCACGGTAATATTCCTGGACACGCACGTGCACTCTCCCACGCCCTTCCGCACCCAAAATTTGGACGCGTTTGCCGTCGTCACAGACCGCTGGCGTCTCGTCCACCACTGACCTGCACGTCACCACCACCCACCCCCTTGCACCTCGCCCTTCCGCCCACGACTATCTGCCATGAACTGCGCGCAAGCTTTCCAGCTGTTCCGCTCGTGCAGAGCTGCTGCACCCGCGCGAGGTGTGACGAGGACTGCGGCCGTTACCGCGCGCCGGAGAGCAGCCACCGCTGGCGTCCGTCATTACTCAGACGACAAGTCGAGCACGGCGGAGACGTCTCAGGCAAAGGCAGAAGGCAAGGAGGGCGAGGATAACCCCGCCAGCACACCGTCGGCGAACTCGGAGTGCGAAGAAAAGCTCAAGAAGAAGGAGGCCGAAGTCGTTGACCTAACTGTACGCTGTCCCACTTCCCGTCCAATAGTACATCACTGATGACTCACCGTGTCCCCCTCAGGGCCGGTTGCGGTATCTTCAGGCGGACTATCTCAATCTTCAGCGAAACGCTGCGAGGGAAAAGGAGCAGACAAAAGACTTCGCAATAACGCGCTTTGCCTCCGACCTTCTTGAGACAGTCGACGTCCTTGCGCTTGCCCTCAAGTCCGTCCCCCAATCCGCACTCCCCCAGTCATCCTCTGCCGGCGACGCGTCATCATCGCAGCCGTCCACCCCCACATCATCCTCCGAAAAGCCGGCAGAGGCATACCTCAACGAGCTGTACACCGGAGTGGAGATGACACATCGACTGCTGCAGCAGACCCTCTTCAAGTACGGCGTTAAGCCGTTTGACCCGACGGGTGACAAGTTCGACCCGAACCGGCATGAAGCATTGTTCCAGGCGCCGATGCCTGACAAGGAGCCGGGCACCGTCTTCAACACCCAGAAGATCGGGTATACTATTAAGGACCGCGTCCTGCGTGCGGCCCAGGTCGGTGTTGTACAAGACCGGTCATAGTCACGGACCTTGCATAGTGTAGAGATGGGGGCACGCGACCGTTGCACACGTCGTGGCAGGGTTGCAGGAGTGGGAGCTCCGGTAGAGCGTATATTATGGCATTAACGATACTAATCAACGAATCTCGACTCCGAACTTATCCTTCAGATGTGTGATCACGTCTGTATGTAGGGCATTGGCTTCGTCATTGGACAATGACCTGATACACGCAGTAAGTAAGTATCTGAGGGGTCTTTGCTGTGGTCAGTCAGGCCTGCACGCACTTGTCCATTGATCGGTAGTTGACGCGGTAACACCGACTATGCCGTTGCGTTTTGGGGTGGGTGAAGCTGTCGATCTGCAGGACAACTGAGCCAAGGGGTTGGTGCGAGGAGAAATGTGCGCTTACCATCTGCACATCCTCAGCGAGATCACCGACCGTATCCCTCACGAGATCGAATACGTCGTTGTCGTGCAGGCCTTCCGAAGGGAACCAGAAGCTGACGTCCCTGTAACATGGCGGGTACTTGGAGTAGGGTCTGAACGTGGTAATGTTGCCTGATGTGAACTGCTCGAGGAAGCGCGGGTCCGCGGACCAGAACAGACGGATATCCGGAATGGCAAACAGAATCATGGCGATGCGCTCGAGACCCAGTCCAAATGCCCAACTGACGTCATTCGGGGTGTCTGTTACAGAGTCAGAGGCGCGGCTTTGGAGCACCATACAAAAGGATGCTCACTGGCGAGTTGCATGGTCCGTTGCTGCACGAGACCACATCCCAAAATCTCTATCCACTTGCCGTGGAAGAACACCTCGACTTCAAAGCTCGGGCTCGTGAACGGGAAGTACGCTTCGATCCAGCGTACCCGCAGCGGCTCCTCAGCAGACCCGGCGCGCCCGCCAAACAGCGCGAGCATAAGGCTGTTCAGCGAGAGCTTGAGGTTCAGGACCATGCGCTCCGCGTGCTCCGTCGAATACACGCTCGGAATTGGGTTCGTCGGCGACGAATGCGCAATGTCCTCGATGACGATGTTCGACTGCGCGAGATGGTGCGAGAGCCGCGCGTTGTCCGCCTCGAGCTCGTCAATGCCCTCCTTGCTCGAGCTGAAGCTGCGCGCGCCCTCCATCTGATGGAACACGGGGTAGTGCGTCGAGTCGATCTCGTCGCGCCGGTACACGTCCGAGGTCAGGAGCCAGCGCCGGTCGCCCCGCGCGAACAGCTCAACTTCGTGCGCGGACGTGTGCGTGCGGAGCATCGCGTCCTGGTTGATGTAGTAGCTGTCGCTCAGCGCACGGCCAGGGTGGTCCGCCGGGAAGCCGAGGTCGTCGAAGTTCTTCGCGGGCGTGACGATGGGCGAGAAGCCAGAGTGCGCTGTGAAGTCGCGGAAGTGCGCCTCGATGAGCGCGCGCAGGATGCCGAGCGGGTGCGCGGACTGCAGGTAAAGGTTGCGCCCGAGCTTCTCTACGATAGCAGGAGTGATATTCGTCTTGTCGTCCGGGGGGTAGTCCTTGCCAAGGAGGTTCAGCGTTGGAGGCCGGCTGGCAGCGAGGGCAGAACGAAACCTTCGGGGCTCGCAGCTACGTGGTAGCGGCCGCCTGACTAGACGGAACCGCCATAGCATACTCATCATCCTAGCACTAGCAGCATAGGTCTTCCAGTCAGCTCGTTACGACATCAACATGAAATGTGCATACCTGAACTCGCTCGCCGCCCTACAGCAGTCTCTTCTCTATAGACGGCCCAGCGTTCACAAAGCCGCGTCTACTATCATCCGAGCGGATAGAACATTGAGTGCTTGCCAGATGAATGAAGGCATTGCGGATGCGTACTGAATCACCGCGGACCAGAGTGGAATATGCTTGCTCGATCACTGGGAGGTCGCCCGCGTGGAAGACAAAGTTGTGACTCGGCGCGGGCCGTGCTGAGTGCGTGACACTGGCCCGAAAGAGGACGCGTCCCGTCACTTGTGACCCGACGCGTTTCGTGAGCCCGGCAACACCCGGCCATGGGTAAAGGTTCTGCTCGCTTTTCTCCTAGCCTACCACGGGCTCCAATAGGCCTTGCCAGCGACAGCACCACAGTAGCGCATGTATTATGTATATGGTGATAGCATACGGCAAAAACAGCTTTGCAAAGTGATATAATACAAGCAACCATATGAAGGTGAAGGAAGACGACGACAACCGGCGTAAGCAAGAAAAGCACGTCAGCAAACAAGCAAACAATGATACAGATTGTTTCCGTTCACAACAAAAGCAGAGAGAGATAGACAAGAAATAGAAATGCGCTCTGAAGGTGGAATGACAGACAACGTTTTATGCCATCAAGTCGAGCTTGTCGGGGTAAGCCAGTTTTTTCGGGGAACGCAGCGAGCCGCAGCGACGGCGAACGACAAATGCGAGGTCCTGATGCACGTTCGCTCAAGGATAGAGACGGAAGAAGTCAACACGACGCACGATGACAAGGGCCGACAGCCTCCTCCGAAGCCTCTGGACCTGCTGCCCAGCGGGCAGCGCGCTTTCAAGATTCAGTAGGTCCTCTTCGTCAACCTCCTCGATGAGCGGCTGCCGGTGACGGGAGACATCAATCGACGCGTCTATACGTTGCAAAATGAGGGATGAGCCGCTTACGAGGGGAGTAGGCTGCGCGACGACGGGGTTCTCGTCGGTTCGGAAGTAGACGACCATCTAAGGAGAAAATCAGCTCGAGGACAGAGGGCAGAGGGCAGATCCCGCAGCAATCGACGTACGGCCTCCGTTGGGCGACGTAAGCTCCTTGGGTAGGGATGGAACCTAGCAGCATAGTTGGCACGATAAGCGGGGAGCCGACTGGTGTCGTTGTCAGAAGGAGGCACAGGGAAGGCGGAGACGGCCAAATGCGGCGGATACATTTCGGAATAGATACAGGGCAGAGAATGTGATGTAGTTGGCTGAGAGGAGGGCTGGAAAGGAGAGAGCGGGGTGGTGGTGAAGGGAGAGAAGGGATGGACTCCGGGGAAGGTTGGGGGTCCTTCATTTTATCGGGGAGATTAGCGACTTCCAGGGGACGTAAAGTCGGCGCAGTGCATCAGGACCCCTGCCTGCCCATTGAGGATGCTCCCAGGAGCGCGCAAAATGCTTCCGCGGCGCCCACGACGACCGCTCCCTCTGGCTAGGCACCCAGACAGGCCTCCGTCCACTCGCAGCATAGAACTCTTGCGCGCACGTCCAGCAAGCAGTATAATGCTGGCAGCACACAGCTACCATTGCGCCCTTCGATGAGTGAGAAGCCTCGTCAGCTGGATGGGAGGTGGGGTTCACTCGTCTTGGGGGTTGCGCGTGGTCAGCACTGTGCTTAGTTCGGTCCAGGTGAGCAACTCGTTGGACGCAGCTGCTGGTTGTCAACAATACATCAGATAAAGTCAGTACGTTGCACTCCTATAGATTCAAGAAATAGAGGAAGAACGGGGCGATGCATTAGTCTAGCAGAGACTGCCTACCCGAGTTGTCCGCGTAGTCTTCGCTGGATGCACTGTCGCGCCAACGCATACATAGATACCCAGAGTAACTCGACATTGCACTGGACCCACTGTACGTCTCTGCTGCTACGCGAGCATGCTATGCACACTCATTTTGTCCGCTGGCTGCTCGAACCATTGTTCGCCGCCACAGGTTGCGCGTGACGTCGGGTCACAATGTCACGTCACGCGGCGGACAAAGCGCCTCCCCGCCCCCGACCCAGGTAAGACCCGAACCATCATGAAGTAACCAACGTGTGCTCAACCACTAGTGTGCCTCAATATGCGTGCCCCGACTTCAAGGGTGAAGAGCAAGCCTGATCCAAGATGCAAGCTCGGTGTGCATCCATCCCACCGATATGCGGCATGTCCCTCCTATGGTGTTTACCCGCCAAGAGGTGATCACCAATCGATCGATATCGCCCGCCCCATGTCCATCGCGAAAGTGTGTGGGGAGCAAGAAAGCAGACTCACCAACGCCGTCATGATGTCGTGAGCGTGCAATATATGCGTTTGACGTTGATCTATGCAGGACTGACGGGGTGCGTCACCCCGTCCGCGTGAAGCCGGCGTGGCACATGTGGCCCCGAACAGCGATCAAGAGCTGGGGAGCTGGCGACGACGAGCGAGTGACAGATACTGCTGAGCGACTCCTTCGCTGTCCGATTTGAATGTTGCGGCGATACGAAGTTCGTCCTGCCCCCAAGACAACACTCAAAGTCTGTGGAGGCGCATACAAGACGTCGCAAGAAAGGACATGTGTGATCAACAGCCCAGAGATGCAGTATCCAACCGTTGCCAGCCCCAGCGTATCTGTTGAGCCCAAGAATCCAGAACCCCCGAGAAGATCGCCTGTGTAACCTGAAGCAGAAAACAAACAGGGCCTGTGAGGGGCCTTGGAAGGCTACGACGTCGCAAGAGACAGCATGAAGATGTTGTGAAGATGAGGGATGATGAGAAGAGTCGTGTTGCCGTCGATTTGGGTCAACTCCGCGGCGGCACGCGATATGGCCCCCGGGCCACCTCCCGCCCAGCCGGCTCTTCAGCCATGGTTTTCAGCTCTCTTCGTTGCCAGTTTTCGCCAGAAAAAATCCTGGGCAGTTCCAACCGCTATTTCTCGTTCAACAAATTCTTGTGGATCCAGGCAGACAACAAGTTGCGACTGCGGCCTGGGCCGAGCCCTTCGACTTTCCGGCTACGGTGAAGCGCGTCACAAAACCCTCAGAACCACACCCACTCATCGACAGCACCTGGCTTGCTTGGGCTCTTCGTACGACTTGGAACTCTCCCCCCTTTCCCCTACCTCCTCCGGAACAAAGTAGCCAGCCCTGTACCGGCGAAATGCAGCATCCACTTCCCCTCTCGCGCCTGGCCGGTGTTCGTCTCGTGGATCTTCTACCCATTCGTTCCGTCAAGCTTAGCTGCGAACTCGACTCCTCGTCATCAACTCTATGTCGAACACCCTCAAAAGATATCTGGACTCTCCCAGAGCATCTAACGACACAGACGCAACGAGAAGCGGGATTGGTGTCCTTAGGTGATGAGTTATACAGCAAGATGGGGACATATCAGTGCGTTTCAATCTCAAGGATGCGATGAACTAGGACCCTCCCCCATTGCTTCCCGCACGCTACGAGAATGTGATTCGCTTCCACAGGACCACTGTGGAACGACAGAACGGCAGATCAGTGAGACGACCGACCAGCGGAATGATATAGCAGCCGATGATGCCTACGGACATGGGCATACTTATTCAAGATACGAGGCGACGCCCCTTCCCCAGCATCAGCTCAACGTTCATCAGTGACTAGCTGTGTATCACTCGTCTCCATCTCCGCTCCCTGCTGACGACTAGTTTACATACACCCCCCTCACACACTTCAAGAGGTGCCGTCCGCTGGTATCGATGAAATCAGCACGCATCGCTGGCTTTCATGGATGTGCTGCGTTCCCAGGCTCATCTCTGAGTCGAGACGTCAGATGGAGGGCCGCAATCAAAGTGGGTGCGGGTCGTCCGGTCATTCACGGCGCCACAGTAGCACTCAGAAGCCATGTTCGCTATCAACAAATCGATGCCTTTGTAGGCATACTATATCGCCAAATGCCACTCGCCTCAACTTCGTGAAATACGTTCGTCTTGAGTGCGATCGGATCCTGACAGATATGTGACCGTTTTCCGCCCTACCCAGCCTCACTTGTAAGCTATTTTGTGCCCAAAGCTTAGGATGCGATTTCGCGGTGTCTAGCTAACAGTGCTATAATGGTGAGGACTAGAGTTCCGGTGTGCTCGCAGTACTTGCCACACGTCGTGGGAAGCGCCGAAGCCACAGCGATCGAATTAGGCGCCGAAGTGCGGATGGTGTGTGCGCTAGTTATAACCACTGACCACATACAACACGGTGTCAACACCGACCGGGTGACTCTCAGCTCACCACCTCCTTCCGGAGACCACGACGCACGCCGCTCGAAACGTAGCTGCATCTCCCCGCGCCGCGAGATCGTAGGTCATGCCACTGAAAATCAAGATACCGAGACACTCCACACAGGTATAATGACCCCCAGTTCGTATGGTGCTTGGGCTTACGACATTGAGCGCAGGCGTCGCAATCTACTCAGTCCACGAAATCCGGTAAACGGCGGGTATACTCCGATGTGGAAGAGGACTATTCTCGCGAGGTAACGGAAGAACCTGTGCCTCGCCCACGTCCGAAGCGGGCGAGAACTTACGAAAGCAGTGGAGCGGATGAGGGAGTTCCGAGCGACGAGGGAGAGGATGAGGCAGACGTGAACGTGGATGTCGTTGACGATGAGGTGAGCGGACGCTCGGCGCGGGCAGCAGCCGCGCGTGACCCCTCTTCGTCAACCTCCCCGCCACCTGTGAAGGCTGCCAAACGCAGCTCCAAGCCCATCGCGTCAGATCGGAGAGGGAGCACTGCCAGCTCCAGCAAGCCAAAACGCAAGACACGACAGGTTGTCTGGACGGACGATGAAGACGACGATGTTGACCCCCTTGGTCTCACTGCTATGGACCCGGACGACGAGGAATTTGAACCGGAGCCATCGTCCTCCAAACGCAGCAACGCGAAGTCAAAGGCGACAAAAGCGAGTGCGAAGTCCGGTCGCACAAAGGCGAAGATGGAAGTGAAAGAGATCGTGATCCGGGACGAGCGTAAACTTCCACCACCAGAACCTCCTATACCTAAGGAGAAACCCCCGGCACCTCGCATCCCTCTCAAGCGTGCTCCGTCCTCTGATGAGCGCGCCGAAGCACCCACTGAAATCTCGGCGGCTGCCTGCGCTGACGCGCCGGAGAGCACGCCTCTCAAGGTCGAGGAAGCGGAGCCACCACCCAAGAAGCGCAAGCTACCTCCCATCAAGAAGAACAAGTCTTCCACGGGTCCGTCCACTCCTACGCCTACGAAGCCGCCGACGGCGGTACCAACCCCCGAGGCTAGTACCCCATCGAAGAGCTCCAACGGACCTGCCGCAGCGGCGACGCAAAAGCCTGCGACGACTCTCGGAGCTTCTGACTTTGATCTACGCGACAAGAGTGTATATGATCAATTGTTCAATCGGGTACGTGGGGCAGTACTCGGTGCGAGGCTGTAATGGAGGTGTTGAACTTTGGGACCTAGTCCAAGCAGACCCCGGATTCTGGTCTGAATCGGAAACAGCGGGAGGAAGAGCGCCGAAAGTATCTGTATAAGCTACGAGACGAAGCAAGAGCAAGACGGGCAGAGGAAGCTGTATGTGACCCCTTTGCACACCGACGCGTTCGCTAACGGTATAATTTAGAAACACACATTCGACTTGCAAGCTGCGCATGACAAGATAGTACGATTTGAAGAGAAACTACGGGCTCATAACTCGATTGCCCTGTATCCCAACGTCCTAGGCGCGTATTGGAAGGATCCGAGGCGATAGTCTTTGGTCGTCTGTGGATTGAATACCTGCTTGTATGGTACTACTAATTCACATGGGATATTACGTCGGCGGGGCATTGAATTCGAAGAGCATGGGGCAACAACTATTGATGATCACAAAAAACGGTTCGGACGGCATGCTATGTAGGAGTAGGAGGCTCTTGTGCTAACAAATCCATAAGGTCGCGAGACAGTTTTTGAATCTGCTCGAAGCAGGTAACAAACCATTTCCGCACGTCTCGCTGCGACCCCGACGGTGCGCCTCCTGCGGCGGTGCCTGTCTGACTAATTGTCAAGGGAAACATGGATGTGATCATAGCCTGTAAACCTTCCACCGAGCTGGCCAACGGGGATATGGCGGATGCGATTGATGCAGGATTTTGGGGAGCATATAGCGTAGCGACGACGTCTTCGAACGCTACGAGGATCGCATGGGAATGGGCAGGGAGGGCGTCTAAGGTAGTGTTACTTGTGGGCTCCGGCGGTGATTTCGCAAGTAAATCGATCTGCACGCGTTTGTGCAGCAAAGTGGTGAAGCGTAGGAGAGGTTGAATCTAGCAACCAAGGCCCATTAGCTTAGAACGGGCAACGAAACGCATCACAGTACCTTTTTCGTACGCTCAAGCTCGAGCTCAGACATTTTCTTTGTCGAGCCCAAACCCAGTTCATCTAGTTCATCATCGAAGTCGTCCCCTTCCCCTACTGCATCGTTGTCCTCGAGCATACTCGTGACGTCCTGGAGCGAGTCTTCAAGCATGCCTCTATCCGCGACCCATCGTTTCTTCACCGCCATTTGGTTGTCTGCAGGGAGGTCGCGCTTGGCCTTGTCCACCAAATCGTGTACCATGCCGGTATGCACCAGGTAATCCTCGCCTTCCTCCAGGAGAGTGCGCGCAAGCGCGCTGAGCGCGATGCACACCTCCGCCACGACTTGCCGGACGTCAGAAGCCAGCGTAAGGCCGTGCGCGCCGAATAGCGTTGCGCACGTCGTGACAGACGAGACATTGGCGATGAGGTCCTGAAGGGGTCCGAGCGCCGCTTTGTAGGCTGGCTCATCAGCACGGAGGCTGAGGGTGAGTTTTGTAGTCGCCGTGTAGATAAGTGTGAGCAGCGAGAGAAGATCTTTGTGCAGCACTGCTACAGTGGGATTTGTTGACGATCCCTCAGGGGAATCGGGACTTGGCTCCTTCAGAGCACTAGACGCAGCAGCGCAGGTCTCGATGACCACCTGCAGTGTGGCTTTCGCTATTCTCTGGAAGAGGTCAGAAAGAGTATGGTTGCGACATGTTTTGACGTGCCTCGTTCCTTGTCCTCCATTTTCCGACGTCTTGCAAGGACAGTAGGACCGCGACTGTTGTGATCAGGGATGAGATTTGGAAGTGAGACCTCGATCGGCGATGGGTCTCGGACGAAACAGCGCTTGGCCCAATTACCTTCATCCACGTGATAGACCGCATGCTGCACAAAATGCAGGAGTGTATGCAATGACCAGTTCCTCCGACTCCTTGATATGTCCCCTTCGGGGTGACATACGAAAAAATTGGAACGATACAGAGAAGATTAGCATGGCCCCTGCACAAGGATGACACGCTTTCCCGGAGTGGTAGACCTACGGGTCTCAACATTTATTTTGTTCCTTTCTACGAGCATGTTTCACGATCAATCCACGAGGAGATTTCAAGACACCATGATGAGACGTCTGTTGGTTAGTGGGCTAACCCAACCAAGCGGCAACTTCTCAGCCATGGTGGAATAATTAACATGATCGCATTTCGGCATTACGAAGTACACTACTGATACAAGCCACACGGGAGAGAACAGTGAGAGAACAGTCATGCTACCACCTCCATCACCGGTGGTGTTACTGCCTTAGTTTTTGCAGCTGCAGCCTTACTCCTGCCCCATTTGACGCTCGCAGTCGCGCCATCCAGCTCGAATCCGTTAGCCCAAGCTTGTGCAGCAACCTCTGCTGAAGCTCGATCTTTGAAATTCACAAAGGCGCATCTGCAGTGTGTGTTGATCATCATAGCGCTACACGAAGAGCTAGATAGTTACTGTACCTGGATTTCGCAACATGGACGATAGACTTGATCTGTGCCTGGTCGACACTGGGGAGTGACTGCACAACGCGGGTACGAATGCTCTGCTCGGTTGCAGAGGGCGGCAAGGACGTCAGGAAAAGGGACATCTTCGTATACCATGAGCAAAAATGGCCGGCCAAGAGTACAAGTAGAACTTACGATAGACTGGTCTTCTGGTGGCTGCAAACCCATCGTGGAGGCATGTTGTGTCAAGATCTTCCGCGCGACAGGGTCGTTCCGGCCATGGTATCGGTCCTGGATGTTCTGTTTTGAAAGGTCGTTTTCCACCGGCATCTCGTGTCTGAAGGCGTTGTCAGAATAGGCCGCCTGCCAGCGTGACAACTAAGTAGGTACCTGTATGGACACTCCGAGCCGCGGTTGCACTCTCCCTTAGCGAAGAACGAGCAGATGTGTGGGCGGTTGCGCTTGTAATAAGGGTCGGTACGCGCGAGCTGCTTCAACATATCCTTCCCCGCAGACGACGCCTTCCCTGAGTCAAGCAACGACTTGTTCCCCTCGAGCTTGTCCAACGGTCAACACCCTCCGGCGGCATTCCCAAGACGAGCCACGCACCTTGCCCTCCAAGTTCTGCGCATAGTATTCGCGGTTGATCTCACTCGTCGGGGCCTCGTTCTCGATGCCGAGCGCCGTGTCCCGCACTTGCGTAGGGAGCCCGTACTCGAGGTCGAGCAGGCACGTCTGGCACACGTTCTTGATCTTCGCGCACGTCTGGCAGATCACGGTGGTCTTGAAGCGCATGCCCGAGCCCGGATTCCAGCGAAAGACCGTGAACGGCCGTGCGCAGGTGCCGCATGAGCGACCGTACTCTTGCTTGGACTGCATGTCTAATGAGCTAGTTTCATGTACTCTGTAATACGGAGGACGTACCATGCGCACGAACGCATTGTCACCCAAACCTAGAGGACGTTTCCTGTCAACATCGAGTGGTACAGGAGCGCAGGCTCGGCACGTACACGTCTCACAAAGGATGGGGAATTCACTTTGCTCCCAACCTGCTTTGTTGATGTCTAGCTTGGGCATCGCTCCGGGGAAATTGGACGCGAGAAGATCGAGGATGAGTTAGGTGGCGAAGCAAGCGAGGTAGCGATCGCTCCGGTTGCTCTCACTATTGAACGCCCTCGTATTAGTCAGCGACTCGACCGACCCATCCCCGAACCTGAACACAGCAGTGAATTTGTCACTTGGCAGTCATGTCGCCCATATTATTTCAGTATGGTGATCAATCCACATCTATGTAGAGTGATATTGAAAGCAGAAATACATCGTTGTATCAAAATTATTCCCACAGCATCCGAGTTGCAAGGTCTCAGTGACTGACATCTAGGCGTATGTTACGCGAAGCGTGAGGTCGAAAGGCAGCGTGCGCGCCGTCACCGTGATGTAGTCGCCCTCCTCTACCAGTTCCGACACCTTCTTCTCTAGGTTCGGGCGCGTGAGCTCTTCGAGCTGTGGCGGCCCTTGTAAGTACAGCTGTTTGGTCGCCGTCGTCAGCGACGGTTTCTTCACCTGGCTGGAATGTTGGAGACCGATGTCAGCGCAACTAAGTGTACCCGGTATGTATGAGCATACGCACACGTCCTGCCTCTCGATGAGCATCTCGATGAGCCGTTCTAGTGTCCACTCCTTGTTGACCGTGATGTCGAGGGCCTGGCCGCCGCAGACGGGACAGTCCTCGCGTTTCTGGTGTTCGAAGGTGAAGGAGTAAACGCCGTCCGTTCCAATGAGCATGAAGTAGTTGTTGAGATAGGCGGCGGAGGAGGTAGCGATCTTGAATGCCTCATTGCAACATGATGCTACGCGCAGATCGTGGGTCGGTGTCACGGCAACGAATATTCGGAGACGCACCGGCGATGATGGCGTTCGTGGATGCAATGGCAGGAATGATGTTCTTGACAACACCTTGCGTGAGGGACCATGTGACGCCCTCAATCTTGAATTCCTTCGCTCGCGCCGATGCAGTCTTGAATAGCCATCCGATGTGTTCTGGGTCATCCGTATCCAGCTTCTTATCTATATCATTTGGGTCAGTAGCCTGAATCCAATCGTTGGGTCTGATGGAGCCCGCCTTTGAAGACTTTTGGCCACTCTAGAACTGATGCCCACTCTATGCAGTGTTCAGGCAGACGCGGCGTGTTTGCGATGGTACAGATCGGGAATGCAGTGGGCTTGTTCAACATATCTAAGGAACACTCGTAGCATGAGGTCACGGTCGGAAGGATGACACGAGCTTGGCCCTTGAAGCCTGCGCTCCCTCAGTCAGCAGTCTGCACCGAGGCGAGTCACCCTGTACACACCTTCTGTCCCTCCGTCAATCAGGGGCTTCAGACTTTCAGGCTCTTCCGGATCTACCATATTGACTAGGGTCGCATTGATCCAGCGACGCGCCTCGACCGAATCAAGGCCACAAATGACAAGGTTGAACTGCATATAGTACTCCTCATCTTTGTCTTGGATCTTTCCAAAGTATCTAAGACGCCATAAGAAGAGCATAATGATGAATTAGAAGTAGACTTACGGTGTGACCTTCACCCCAGGGACACGGTTCATGATGAACTCTGCAGCAACGATAGCTTTTGGCTGGCCGACATCCTTTGGGCTACGGCGACTGAAGTTTAACGGGAAATACCTGTGCGCATGAGCGATGACATACCGGAAGAGAAATTGACGGTTAAGGTTACTGATGTCAATAGTGTCCATGTCAATGACATGAATATCCTTGAATCCAGACAACGCCAGGTTCGCCAGAATCTCACAGCCCAAGCCTCCCGCACCGATCACGAGAATCTTGCATGCCTCTCGCAGAAACTTCTTCACCTATGTATTCTGTGAGCCCGGAGCTAGTATGAAAGCTAGCGCTCTGGCATACCTCCTCACCCGCGAGGAAAGAAGGGTCCGTGCGCGGTCCAGGCTTGTCAAGGATCTGGTCGACGTGATAGTACCGATCGGACCAGTCGTTCTGGTTTCCGTTGACGAGTACCTCAGCAGTAGCCATCCTGCTAGCACGCGATGAGGATCAAGGTAGGGCGGGTGAGGACGAGGAGGCGGTGGTGGGTCGTGTGGCGGCACTCTGGGTCTGACTGGCACGCGTCAAGCGCGACGCGCGCAATCTCAGCTGCAGGCGCCCGCCCGATGCCGATCTCGATCACCCGGGCGTTCCTCATTTTCGAGCCACAGCGACTCTGCTCGCCTCCACTCCCGGTCATGGCTCAGGCGACAAACGCGCTCCAATTCAGCGGGCACCTGCACTTACGACATCGACTCGTTTTGTCTATACTGAGCGGTAAAGCGGTAAAGATTGACAAGATCCGCTCAGAAGACAAGAACCCTGGTCTGAGAGGTACGCACGCCTTGGCATATGTCCCTCCCTTCAGAACTGACTGTTGTATCGCAGACTACGAGGTCAGCCTGCTTCGACTACTGGAGCGGATTACGAATGGTACTATCATTGAGATATCCGTAACGGGTGCGTCGTGCGCATGTCTCGCCTGGTCTTTCATAATACTGCAATGCTAGGAACCGCAATCCTGCTGAAGCCGGGCGTGATCGCAGGGGGACTAGTCACCCATGATTGTCCACTTTCACGCTCGATTGGCTACTTCCTGGAGCCAGTGATCATGCTCGCACCATTCTCCAAGAAGCCTCTCCAACTGACACTGCGAGGCATCACGTCAGATGACCGTGACCTTTCGGTGCGCTCGTACATTGGTCGCGCTCCGAAGACTGTTACTCACTATTCATACTAGGTTGACCTCATTCGCACCGTGACACTGCCACAGTTAGAGCTATTTGGTGTCTCCGATGGTTTGGAGCTGCGGGTACGATTGGCTTCCTCATGCATCCGTGAATGCTCAATTACATCCTCGGTAGATCAAGAAACGCGGTAGCCCGCCCTTAGGTGGCGGAGAAGTGCAATACTTGTGTCCAGCAGTCAAGCAGTTGAAGACTCTGAACTTCGTAGAACGTGGCAAAGTTAAACGAATACGCGGTATATCGTGAGTTGCTGAACGGGCACGTGTACAGCGCGGTCTCATATTTATCGTCTTAGGCATGCCGTGCGTGTCAATCCACAGTTCTCCAACCGCATGATCGAGGTCTCCCGCTCAATACTGAATCGCTACATCCCGGACATATATCTCTACTCCGACGTATACAAAGGCGAAGACAGCGGCAAGTCGCCAGGCTACGGACTCTCTCTCCTCGCCGAAACGACTACCGGCGCCATACATTGCGCGGAGGCGCTCTCCCAACCAGGCGTTGCACCAGAAGACATCGCCCATCTTGCATCGCGCGCACTCCTGCAGGAGATCCAGAATGGCGGATGCATAGACAGCCACCACCAGCTCCTAGTCCTGCTGTTCATGGTGCTCGGCAGCGAGGACGTCGGCCGGTGTAGGATGAGCGAGCCGACGACACGGACAATCCAGTTCCTCCGAGACGTCAAGGAGGCATTTGGGATCACTTTTAAGATCGTTCCCGCCGAGAAGGGGGATCCGACGTCAACCGAATTGCTCTACTCGTGCTATGGCATTGGCTATGTTAACGCCAATAGGACCCTTTCGTAGTCCCTGCGTGGCAGTCCACGCGGAACCAGTTCTCTGTGGAGCATTCGCAACTGTCAAGCCAACGCACACAGCGCAGTCGAAAGGAAAGCAGGGTCATGGAAGATCCTGCACCCACGACGTTGGTGCTCGTTTGAACTTCAACATCGGGAGGTCGGGGTGGGCGGCATAGCCATCAGTGATCACTCAGTGCATTAGGCTGCAGAAGGTACCTAGGTCATGTCATGTATGAGTACGTGCTACCTATAGATGATCGCCACTTGTCCGAAGTCCCCGTCCCCCTTGCCCCCGCCCGCCATAACCAACCACTGTCTCAACACCGGCCAGCCCACCTCGAATCGCGTACACAGTTCGTCTGTGTGGTGCTCGCCATCCAGCAGCGGCAAGAGTTCCTTCGGGAACGCCGCCGCCGTATGCATAGGCGGCTGCGCATACACCTGAGGGACGACCGGCGCCGACGGCGACCGTTCGACGCGCGGGCGCAGGCCCGACAAGGGAGCGGTCGGGCTCTGGCCCTGCTGGTCAGTGGAGGAGAACGAGGACTCGCGCGTCGGCGGGCGCGCCTGGTGGATGGCGCTTGCGGTCACCGTCACGCTCGAGGAGACGCTGTTCGGGACCCGCGGGCTGAAGAGCTGGTCCAGTGGCGTCGACCGGCGTGCGTCCGCGCGGGTGCGGAACTGCTCGAGCGACGATTCCGCTGCGCTCGTGCGCCGCGCCCGGTGCGGGACGACGGGCGTTGCGGGCGCGGAGGAGTGTGCCGTGACGAGCTGCGTGCCGGCGAGCTCGGTGGCGAGGGATGCTTGCGGCCGACCGCGGGCATGTGCGATGTCGGCGTCTGCGCGGAGGGCGTGCGGCGCGGAGGTCTGGATGGTGAAGCTCTTGCCGCGTTTGCGGCCGAAGGATGGGGACAGGCCCGGCTGCTCGACTTGTGGTGTGGTCGTCTCGGGGAGTAGAACAGGCCATCGATGTACCCTGCGGAGGAAGCCCTGGAGATACGATGAGTTGGCCTGGTTCATTTGTTCTAGATAGACGAACTGACCTTGATGACGCCGAAGCTCGTGAATCTGCGTACGTCGATGTTGTAGGACTGCACGTCGTATTCTTGCATCCACTCGAAGACGGTCTTCCCCGGTTTGAGGCGGGAGTAGAGATGAAGTAATTTGGGCCAATCGGCAATGGCCTGCCCTACGAGGCGACACACATTCGATATAAGTAACTCACAGAGTGAGCCACAGATACAAACCTGGCCTTGTTGCGTACGGTCCACACTCATCCCTCACGTCTCTATCGTCCGCGAGCCATTGGATGGTAGTGCACAACGTGTACATGTTGGAATAATGGAAAATGTCTATCATCATTATAACTTGGTAGTATCTGACATGCACGGGCTCCTTCAGTATCTACGTCCTGCCACGATGAAAGCACGACGCACAGGAGATGTGCAATGGCCTGGCGGGTCAGGTCTAGATCGCACTTTACCAGTCGTGCTATGCGGCTGACATGGTTGGTGCCGTCGATGACTTGACAAACCTACACACTTGTTCCTGCTTGACAGCGAGTATGGCCTCGACCAGAAGCTCACCTTCACCATGGTGAGGTCCCAGTTTGGCTCGATCCGTTTCCGAATGTCGATCAATGCCAGCGGAACCATCCAATCCTTGACTTGAGGCGGATTGGGATAGAACGGGAAGATCTTCAGCTCGATGGAGTTGAACTTGTCGAGAGGTATAGACGTTTCGGAGTACGAGTTCAAGTCTTCATAGAGCTGCTCTAGGACGGCATGTATTGACGGTGAACTATTCGGCTCAGAAAGGAAGCGCGACTCTATCTATTGGGGACTCCCGTAAGAGTCAAATCACCTTGCTGAAACCTCAAGGAAACGCGCACCTCGCAGGACTTCAAGACACGGCTGACCTTCCGCACAACAGGTTCGTAGCAGCTTAAGTCTGCATGGCGCTCAAACACGAAGCAGAGGTTATACCGGAAGTAGTTGCGCTCGTAGGGACCGCGAAGCTCCACTGGGAACCCAATGATCCTATGCTTCTTCGTTGCGCATATGACGAGCCTACCACAGAGGGGACTCTGCGGCATGACATACTTCGAGACGTCATCAAAGTGAAAGAGGGGGCTGCCGCGCGGAAGGGAAGAGCTACCAGGTGCAGGCGAGGGGGTTGCTGGGGTTGAAGGGGTGCCAGAACTATTGCCAGAACCCGCAGAAGGACCAGTCGCGACGAGACCTTCGGGGACTTGGTAGACGATTTTGGGACCTTGTCGGATGTCAAAGACAGCGTAGAAGACCGACTCTATGCGAGGAAAGAACGACTCCGTCGATGCCATACTAGAGCCTCACGGCGAGAGAGAAGCCGGGGGACAAATATTGAGCGCAAGACGAGGAGCGGTTAGCTGCAAGCGCTCAAGCTCAAGCTCATGCGTGCAGGAACGGTCACGCCAGCGTTCGCCTCCGAGGCCTCGCGCGAGGAAACCTGGAGGCTAGAGCATGCACACACAACCGAAAACAATACACACAAAGAGAACAGCACTGTTCACACTTCAGGCCTATGGCCAACCCACCCAAACAGTGGTACTTCGACATCGGTACTGGTATGCCTGGACGTGATCGGCAATTCACCTGAGCCAGCGGGCACAGCTCTAGCTCGAGGGAGCCGAGCTGCAAGCATACGGAAAACCCGGTTCGTGCGGACGTCTGGAACACGTATACTGATACAGCTAACATACAATCTTCCGGTAGAGCGCTCCATTCCACTCTTGTGCGACAGGTACCTCACGAGTCGAAGAATTTAGCCTGTATTTGCTCGTCAGTAGACTGTCATAGGGTCATACGAAGTCGCTATACTCACGAAGACACGGTGGTGGACCTTCGAGCCCTCGTCATCGATGGCTTTGATCTCCTCCGGTGTGAGATCCGGGAGCGTCTCCGTGGCGATGTATTCCTTGATACGTTCTACCTTCGAGCTCGTCCTGAACATCAAGTCAGACGCGGCATCGTACGATACCATAGTTCATGGCTACACATACGTGATGGCAGGAATACCCTTCGCCCTCAACCAGAGCTGCAAGACCTGCCCTTCATTGACAGTCTTGCCGGACTCCTTGCTCAGCCGCGCAGCAGCAGACTGAAGCACCGGGTCGACTGGACCGCCCGCGAAGCGCACGACAGGCGTCAGCCCGCCGTATGACGTCGGCGTGATGTTATGCTTCTTCAGATACTCGATCACAGGCTGATCGGCCTTGAAGACGTAAGGGTGGTACTCGATCTACCGAGGTAAGTTAGCGGGAGAGAGACATTGATTCCGGGATCGACGCCGTGACGCACCTGGTTGACCGACGGAATGACCTTCGCCGACGGGAGGATCTCTTCGAAGTCCTTCACCCGGAAGTTTGACACACCAATCGACTTTGCAAGCCCCTCCTTCTGGATTTCCTCGAACTGCCTCCAGATCTCGGGTAGAGGCGTCTCGTGATTGATCGGGAAGTGGATGAGGAAGAGGTCGACGTAGTCGGTTTGGAGCTTCTTCAGCGACGCGACGAGGGTGTCGCGCACCGTCTGCCCCGGCGGGATGAGGTTCAACTTGGTGGTGATGTAGAGCTCCGAGCGAGGCTTCCCCGCCGCGGCGATGCCGGCACCGAGGGATTCCTCGTTGTTGTACACTTGTGCACCATCGAGGTGGATGATGCCAGTCTGGATGGCCTGGCGGACCGCGTTCTCAGCGTCCTTCGAGTAGAGCGCAGTCCCCGTACCGAATCCCAACCAAGGGATCTTAGTGTCATCGTTCAGGGTGATCGTAAGCGACGACATGATGGATCGCGAATTGGGCGCGAGTGTTCTAGAGGAGAAGTTTCGGAGGAGGGACAGAACAGACATACTCAGGACGACGCCGGCTATATACGTTCTCCAGGACGGCATGACGCTCTTTATCGCCCTCAATCTGATTGGAGCCTCCGCAAGGGGGGATGACCCGAGAGAAACGAATATGCCGTCTTCGCTGTGAATGCGCAAGATGGCGCGGCCGTGGTCCATCCCCTTTTACTGACGCTCCTCCCCTATCTGACTAAGTTCTCCCACTATTGACGCTGAGATGACTTCACGAGAAGGGTGCAACAGGCAAGGAAGAGGTCCCATGGAGGCTACTGCCTTCCGTCGGCATCGCGTTGCTACATGTGACGCGAGGTAGATGCGAATACATGGCATTCCAGCCGAATAGCAAGTTTGCAGCAGGATGGCGCGAGCTTGAAGGTGCGTCGCGTAAGATCCTGGGTGACACAGATAGCGGACCATAGGTGTTCGACAGACTCGTGCAGAGGTGGACACGGAGCACAATACGTTCGCTGAGGCAGTGGTCAGTGTCGGCGTACACGCGTGACAATCCAGGCTGGCGAGCGTCTAATCAGGTTGAACCTGCCCTAAAGTAACACATAAAAAAGACTTGCCCCGCCAGATGCGCACCTCATCTTTTAACAACTACACAGGCGCTGGCATACCACATGTTGGGTCGCCGCCTCTAGGGCGATCTTTCATCTCAGCAGCCTCAGAATAACCTTTACGCTCCACTCTTTGGCCGGTCCTTCTGGCTGCAAGCCCTGTAGATAGAACGGTCACCTGGTGGTTCCGACAAATCTCATCCATTCGACGGCCCGTACTGTACCTGCGAACTTTCTATGCTGTAGACTCATGTAAATCTAATGATTGCATTTCAAGCTAGTCGCCTCGCGGTCTCCCTGTAGTGCTGAGCTACGTCTATGTACGGGTCCGCAGTGGTTTCAGTGTCTTTGCACTCTGCCACGTATACACGATCTTGATCAAGGTAGGATCAAATGCCTGTTATGAGGACCTCAGAGGCTGTGGAGTCGGGCATACACGCGTATACAAGGTAGGTTCACTAGGTTGCATGCTTCAGGGCCGCCGTCTGTTCTCTGCGAGGTATTCAATAGAGCGGTGAACAGTTGCTACGAGTGCACTACAGAGGACAGCGACTCGGAGTGGGGTAAAATCGCATGACACCGGGCACGGTCCCGACGAGGATTTGGCTTGAATGGATCGCGACTTTCATAACATACATACAGCAGCTAGAAAGTCACAACGTTGCAGCTCAGACTCTAGTGCCAGTGACGATCAGGCTACCAGACATGGTTAATATATCGCGCGCCGTACTGGCCATGGCATTACATTGTCTGAATGCATAACTCGGCCCAACCGTGACAGGAACCCCTCCCAAAACTCCAAGGAGCCATTCTCCCGCGGCGCGCGCCCGTACACCACTGATATGCATTTTCACCTTGTGAAGATGACTCGGACATTCGGCGGCCGAGTGCTGTGCCAGGTGTGGCTACCAAATGGGCGGACTCTGGTGAAGGGAGGGCACAACATCTAGCGTGGTTACTAGAGCAACGCGTCTCAACAGAATGTTTCGATATGTTCATGACGAAGACAAGAAGCGAATGAAAGTGGACGCACTGGCAGTAGATTAACCGAAGACAGTGACTGGCGAATGATGGCAGTGCTACTACCCTAGTGCGTGTGAGTGCCTTAAGGGGCGACAGATAGTACAAAGGATTGCGCTAGTTTCATTTCCGGATCAAATCCACACGTACCGGCATGGATACCGAATTCTGGGAACACAAGGGAAGGACCAGGATCGGACGCGTCGCCACACGAGCCGCTCCTTTGGGCGCTTGACAAACCTTCCTGCTATGGGCCACAGATGTGGACCCACAAAGTCACGTGGGCGCGTTCGGTTGTTGGTCGCGGTTGCTCGTGAGCCAAACAATTCAACGCTTCTGCACAACAACCCGACTACCCAACCTCTTGCGACTCTCTTCCATCTTCTGTGCAAGATTTCTGGTTTACGGCGATAGATGCTTTACTAAGGTGTTGGGCACCGTTCGAGGAGCTAGGTGGGTGCTTGCCACCAATGTGGCCGAGTACGCTTTGACGCGGATCGCCCTGGTTGCAGAAAACAAGGATCCCAACACATCATCGCAACCCCATTTCTATTTAAACATCTCAAACACATTGTCAAAGCGAACACTACTTCTCCTGTCACCTGCCACTATGTATCTCGAAGGCTACTCAGCTTGGATTTCGATCCCGGGGCACGAGCTCCGTGAGTTTGACGTCGCCATTGATCGACAGAAGCGGAGAGCAACATGTTGGATACCGAGCGAAGCCGGAATGGTGAGTGACCGCGGCTATACTGGCCCGAACAGGGCTCAATTGTGTGTCAGAACTTCACTGTCCACTGGGCTGACCATGGTTGGACCATCCCGACGGCCACATTCATCAAGCTAGATGGCTACACTGTCCCTGGCCACTTCCTCATGGGCAAAGGACAAGCCGCACGGTCGAATGTACGCGTTGGAGTCACGACTGTGAGGCCATTTACGTTCGCCGAGATCTCAGAAGGTGCGTATCGGCGCGCTACTTATGCGTTCGGGCGCGTGTTGACCCACTCAATAGAGACTGCGCACGCCACACCATCGAACACCAACCCTGCCGAACTCGGAACCATTATTGTCAAGATCAAGCGCGTGGAGCTCGTGGGCAAGCACAGTGCTAACACGCCTTTGGCTCCGCGGCCGCCGGTGGCGGGGAGACACTCGTTCGGCGAGACGCCGGTTGGGATCGGGTGAGTGGCACATAATGCAAGGCGCGCTTGGACTGCATTGACTGGCGACCAATCACAGCTTCGGACACGAAGAAATGGGGCCTTGCCAAATGCCGATGACCTGGAAGGTTAAGCCATACGACAAGCGCAACCCCGGCACTTACGTGACGTTCGTGTTTCGCTACCGGTCGCGCAGTATGTGGCCACCATCGTCATGTTGCCACTCGTCTCTCTGATTGTTGTGCTGTCCGTCGCCACAGACTTCCTCATCTCCCAGGGCATCATGGCGGAGGCGGATGACATCCACACCAACGTGCACGCCAACGTGGCCTACGAAGATAATGACGAAGACGACTCACAATACGCTGAATCACAGTACGCTGAATCGCAGTGCGGTGAGTCGCAGTACGCCGAGTCGCAATACGAGGAATCGCAATACGCCGAGTCTGCTCCTCCGAGCCCCACCGAGTCGTCTCCTCCAGGTACTCCTGCGCCATCGGTGTTGTCGGGTCCGTCTACTCCTGGGTCCGCGTACTCACCTAACGTGAGGCCTCCGCGCCGTCCTATGTCTGGTCGTGTAAGTGGTGCGTTCTGCTCTGACGCTACGAGTGACTGACCGCGCGTTGATGTCACAGAGCGTCTCCCTGGGAGAACCCCCAAGCCGACCATCGTCTGCCTTCCCCCATTCGCCGCCGCCGGCAGGTGGTTCTTCGCGGAGTCCACCCGCGCAACATCCTCATCCCCTCATACCACCCCACGTCCGCGAGAGGCCAGATAGTGCTGGGGCACGTTCCCCAGGGACGCGTAGGGTCGTCTCGTATGACGCGGCCACCGCGAGGACGATCAGTGCGCATGGCCACCGATCCGCGAGCATCACCTCTGTCGTCGCGAGCTCGCAGACTGCCGCCTACACGTCCGGTGCCGTCAGCTACTACGACCTCAGTCACGGCCCGCAGGATACCAGCTTGGACAGCTCCTGTGAGCTCAGCCCCACTGCCGAGTCCTTCTCCTTCAGCAGCAGCGAGTCTCTCGAGGTCCAGGCTTCCGGCGAGCGCTACCATCCCAATCTCGCCTTTTCGTACGACGAGGACCCGAAGGCCACCTGCGCTCGCAACGCAGACCCGAATGCCTACCTGTCCTCGGGTTATCCAGGCGCAATTGATTTCGAGGTTCCTGGTGCAAAGGAGGCCACTGCGGCACCCTATGACAAAGCGAACGTCATCGTGGTCCATGACGGCCTTCGCGCGCAGAAGACTACTCACCACTACCGAGTAGTTGCCACCACCCCCGTCGCCCAAGACAAGGAGCATGAGGAGTTTCGGGCACGCAACGAGCCTAGCATTCTCTCGTTGGCGGCAGAGGCCGCGAAGGAGCCAGTCCAGTTCCCGGACGTCTCTGAAGAGGTCCTCGCTCGATACGCAAGGATGCCTCCTCGACAGAAAAAGTATGAGTACCCCAAGACTGAGGAGCACCGGACAGGCAACGAGCCTAGCATCCTCTCCTTGGCGGCGGAGGCGGCGAAGGAGCCATTCCAGTTCCCGGACGTTTCTGAAGAGGTCCTCGCTCGATATGCAAGTATGCCTCCTCCACCGAAGAAGCGTGAGTACTCTAAGACTCGTCCTGGGCCTGCCATGTACCTTGGCCAGGGCCCACAAAAAGATATCACGCCCGTGCCCGAGGGCAGCGTTCCCTCTCGTCCCGGCAGCGAGGAGGGCTCCCCCAGCCGAGGTGCCTCTGCCGCACCCACGAGCAACAGTGCCGCCCGCCGCCCGAGCGCGGGTGCCGTCAAAGGCCCGTCCGCCAAGGCTCTCGCTGCCGAGGCTTGGAGGGCTGCTGAAGAGGAAGCTGCTCGTGCCGGACAGGCGCGATTGGATGCAGCTAGGCGTCGCGGCTACACGCCAGCCGTCCCCATACCAAGGGACCTGATCTTTGTGGATGGAGATGGTGCAAAGCTCCCATCGCCGTCGCCGCTTCCACCGACTCCGCCGACTCGCCCGCCTCACCTCCCCACCAACCGCAAGGCGTCCGGCGAACCCGTTCATCGCTGAAGGTCCCTCCGTGACAAAAGAAGATTCCTCTCATCTCAATTATCTATTGAATCGCCGTTATTTACTCACCGCTGTCGTGCATAGTCGTTTGTTGCAGTCCATTGTTCTCGCTTGTCTAGTTCGTCTCGTCTCGTCTCAGCATCGTTTGTTGTCTGCTCTGCAATCGCAATGGGTCTGTTACCGCATGTATCATGACACGCTTTGTCTTTTATAGTCTCACCTGTACTCTCGTTATGCTCCTGTTGTCTCGTTGTCCAGTTATCCTGTCGCTGTTATCCCGTTATTACGCCTCGCGGTGCAGCATGCTAGTACTGTCGTTAGTGTCGTCCCGTTATCCAATATGAAAGCCACGTTCCTTACCCTGTATTTCGTTGGCCTTGTGAACACAGTGTCAGTGTCTGCACACATGGGTGCATGTGGCCGTAAGTCGAGTCAGGCTAGTATGCAACGGGAGCATGCACGGAGGTTGTAGTTGTCCGCATTTTGTCCTTGAGCCACTCAGGCTCGGGCTGCTTTCACATGGGCACGCGATCAGATCTGGCGTGACAGGCACACGCAGGTCGCGTCGAGTGAGCGCGTCGTGGCCACTGCGCTTCCTCACCGACGACCTGCCACGACCTTCATGATCACCTCATCACAACTTTCCAGCCTCTCAACATATGCCTCAATGTCACAATCCCGCCTCAAGAAGCTGTACTCTGATTTCTCACTACAGAAGCACTCAGATCCTACGTCTTATGCCTCGATTCTCGAATGGTGGCGGAGAACGCTGGAAACGGTAGTCTCGAAGGGCTGGCTTGCAGAGTCGGACGCGGCGGCATCACAGACAGACCGGCTCGTCTTGCATGCACCCGGAACGACATTAGCAGACGAGTTCCGATATGAGGGCGTTGGAAAGCCTCTGGGATTACCCACAGTTATAGTATGCAGTACCTTACTCCGCCCAATGTACCTTACTCACAATGAATATACTAGCGTAGGCTGAGTTGTGCTCATCCAAGGCATACGTCTCGCTTTCCGATTTCCTCAATTCAACTCAGTCAATATACGACCCCGGCTGGCTGCCATACCGGGTCGCATCCTACGTCGTGGGCAAGCCCCTCTGGTGGGCGTTGAAGCAGCTCAGCATCGTCAGTGCCGACGAGCCTATACTCGGCGACATCAGCTACGGAGAGAAGTGGAAACGGGTCAAGGGTGACTACGTCGTCGTGAGCCTGCTCGAGAGGGCCGCTGACAGCGTCATCGCGAGGCAGCGGAGCAAGGGCGGGCTTTCTCTTGCCGACGCGCTGTACAATTTGGAGAGCTTCCGGGAAGAGTTCGCAGCTCATGCATTGGACAACGTTGTGCTCTCCGAACTTGACATTCGCGTTCTGGTGAGATACCTCGAACGGGACAGGAAGGTGGTGGTGACACAGGGAGGAGTAAGTCCACCCCGTTATGTCCACACATGCCACACAACTGAGACAAACCCCGAGGTCATAAAATTCCTGGAGCCCACCTCGACGGAGCCACCCGAGGTTACCGCTGTGGACACTGGTGTGCTGGAGGTGAAGACGGCCGTTGACAAGCTTCAAGCACAAGTCGACAGCATACAGTCGAAGATCAGCCTGTACGGAATCCTATCCCAATTCCAGCCTTCCAATTGACCATTCCTGACTTAATCTAGGCGAGCCGAGCAGATCAAGACTGCACTGCAGCAGAAGAGGAAGGAGATCGCACTCAGCCATCTGCGCGCGCAGAAGCGACTGGAGGCTCTGTTGAAGCAGCGTCTGGAATCCCTGGACACCCTGCATTCCACACTCCTGCGTGTCGAACAATCCGCCGGAGACGTCGAGGCACGCAATTCCTTTGACTAGACTCGGTTACGCGCTTACGATATTCTTACAGATTATGAAATCCTACGAGTCTTCTACCGCCACGCTACGCGCCATCCTCGCTCACCCCTCGCTCCAGCGCGAGAAGATTGACGAGACGATGGAGGCAATGGCGTCCGCCAACGAAGATGCGAAGGAAATTGACGACGCTATTCGCATTGGCGCCGATATCGCACAAGGAAGTGCCACCATAGACGATGCGGAGCTAGAGGACGAGTGGAAGGCACTTGTCCAGGAGGCGGAGAAAGAGAGTGCGGCTAAAGCAGAGGAAGAGAAGGCCAGGAAGGAGGAGGAGGAGGCACGGGTTACGGAGGCGACACTGGCGGCAGAAGCACTCCGCGTCCCCTCCGAAGATCCTACAGAATCCACCAAAGAGGACCGTGTCCCCGTCGAGGGACAGGCATAATCACGTCTTATGGAGGTTACTCAAACTAGTCTTGACACGTTGTTGCTGCACATTCATCTCTAAGAGCTCCATTCTGGGATTCAACTGCTCTAGTATGTTACACACCGGTTACCCGTACCATAATTACATGCGTTCTGATTAGACTGTCGCGACGTTGCACAATACTTCCTGAAATATGCAGTCGGGCTGTCCGGATGGTCTCTAGTAGCCACCTTCACCCGGCGCCCTACTCTTCCTATCGGCCTCGTACAAGCCGTAGATACTGTACGTGGGGCTCCTGTAGTCCCCGTACTCCTCCGGGTTCGCACTTGACAGCGCCATCTGCGCAAGGGAAGGCAGCGGCGGTGGCGAGGGCACGCGCGGAGGCTTGTCATCCGCGCGCTTCCTAGTGACCTTGCTCCGGCCACCGCTCGCGCCCGTGTCCACCGTGCCCGACACAGTGCGAGTGGACGGCAGGGACGTCATGCTCGAGAAGTTCGCGAGCATAAGGTTGCCTAGGCGCGCACTAGCTTCCATGTTCGGGCTCAGGAGCTGGCTCTGCGGGCGGGAGCGGACCTGGCTGAGCGGGAGCGACTTGCGTCGTTCGCCAGCGAGCGTGATCGAGTCGTCTGGGTAGACGGTCGTCTGCGGCGAGAGCGGCATCGGGCTCGCAAGTCCGAGCGCAGAGGCGAGCGCCTTCGTGTCGCGCGCCCGCGTCGCCTCGGTCTTGAGTGCGGGCGACAGCGGAGGCAGGACGTACTGCGAGTCGTCGAAGGGGTTGTTGTCCTGCGAGCCGAGCGCGCCCATGGTCGTCGACGCGCGCATCATCGAGCCTGGGGCGTAGGAGGCCTTGACCCGAGCACGGCCCTGGACGGAGCTGGACTTCTTGAGGACCGGTGCGGGAGGGGCGACCACGGCCGTGCTCTGACGAAGGCCATCGTAAATATCCGCGCGCATATCCTCCGTTTCCATATGCCTCTCCTGCGTGGCATGCGAGATGCTGCGTTGAGTACGTGACCGCCGCCGAGCAGAAGACTTCGAGATGTTCCTTTGCAACAGAGGCATGCCGTCTGCAGTGAGGGGTGAAGCACTTCCGACCGCAATGCCGTAAGCCGACTGAGGAGTACCCGGGTAGATAGACTGAGACGCGAGAGAAGTACGCTTCACTGCCAACGGGGTCGCAGCCGGAGTGACCAGAAACGGCTTGATATGAGCAGTAGCAGCTGAGACCTTCTCGGACATTTGAACATCTGCGGATGATCCAGCAAAGACCGGGACCCTAGGTACGCTCTTCTCAGAAAGAAACATATCGCTGCTTTGTAAGTTGCCCGGGAGGACTGGTGTCTTGCTGAGCGACGGATGAGAATAATGTGTCCACTTGTAGTCAGGATTGGTGCCAGGCTGAGCAGAGAGGCGTTCCTTGCCGCCAAAGAGAGACTCTTCATCGCCCGTAGCAGCTTGGTCAGCAAACGGGTCCTGCAGGATTGGGAGGGATGGGGTGGGATAAGGACGCCTCCTTGGGGCTGTACAGGCTTTCCAGATGACAAACACTAGCACTAGGAAGAACGTGCCGCCAACAGCAATAAGAACTATAATGACGGTGGAGATGTGACCAGGCGGTGAACCAGGCTGACCAGACTGGGCGTCCTTTGAGACACTGTGAGTAGACAAGGCAGAGATTGAAGAAGTGATCCCAGAGGCAGCCAGGGATGTAATCGTAGGGAGCGGTGAAAACCCCGGAGTACGTTCGATGCCGTTGACGACTGGCGTTGCAGGCGGAAAGACAGGAAGAATTCCAGTGTGCATAGGAATCGTCCCGTGTACGGTCAACGTGGTCAAGTCCGTCAGTGGTGTCGGCTCTATAACTGCGTTGGCCTTCACATCGGATGTGCCCTTGGACGTAGGCTTGTGGGTCGCCTCGGCCTTTCTTGACTTTGTGCTGGTGGACTTGGGAGGCTGAGCAGCATCCGGGGCGTTTGCGTCGTTGTCTTCTTCGAGGAGGATTGGTAGGGGTGGGTAGGCGTGCATCACGCGTTCTAATACCCTGGGCTTGCGGATGATCCTGTTCTCGTGCAGAGGCATGACGAAGGTTGAAAGGAGAGTTAGGTGAACGAGCGACGACGGATTAGAGAGCATAGAGTAGAGAAGGACAGCCTGTTTGCAGCGACCTGCACTGGAGACAGCGCTGTCGACGACGGCGACGGCGGATGCAACGACGACGATGACCGTTCGAGATGTGCCACCATCCCACCGCCCTCGCGGCGAACAACCAACAGGCCCATCACGTGGGCTCTGGACGCGTGGTACTAGACGCCTATCGAGTGGCGGCTCCGCGTCGAGGTCGCGGTCGCCACAGCGCTACCACCCCGCCCTCGGGCCTCGACACGCACTCATCTCCTTCCACTACCCATCTGCGACTTGGTTCCCATCGCTCGACCCTTTTCAGCGAATATTGGATACATTAGATAACAGCTCCTGAACCGGTTGCCGAACAAGTGTCCCCATTCTCTCCGATTGTGGCACCGACAAATACGCCAGTACCATCGCGAAAGACGCAATCTCGAACGCACTCAGGAGGACGGCCGAACATAGTTCGTTGTGGATGCTTGTTGGGACCGTGATGGACGCGTCGACTACGTTCGGGTGCGTAGATCTGGATAGTCGCATGTGTATCTGCAGTCCTTGATGTCCTATCTGTGCGTCCAAAGGGACGAAACCCAGGCAACCCAAATAATCAATTCTGTCCTCCCTCAACCGCTACCGGATGCTCAGGAGAACATACAGCCAGCGAACTACGCACAGAAAACCCAGGATGAGCCTAGTCGGCCAGAGTTATCGTCCAGCTCAAGCCAGAACGGTGGTATCACTCAATACCACTACTTCGGTCTAGCGTCCACGCAGACCGACTCGCAAGTAGACGGTACGGGCATTGGTGGAGGATCGCAAAAAGAGAATGCTCATCGGGCTGGAGATGTGCCTGACAAGTCACGGTCGAACTCGTCTGTACCATCTCACTCGCCTGATTCTAACAAATGCACAGCGATGGATGCCGCAGAAGTGAGGAGGCTGATGTGTCGTCTTATGTGCCGATGTAGACTGAATATGGCTGTTTGGCCCGTCCGGCATAGGATACGAATGGTCCTGTACCTGTCAACACTGCGCCGCGTGTCAAGACCTCCAAAAAGCCTTCGAAGCCACCCACCCGCTCTACAGTTCAAAACAATGCAGACCCATTCCGTGCGAAACCTGTGCGAGATACAAGCCGACCACGCAGGAGAAGATCTCCGTCACCCGCTTCCCAAGATTCGTTCGCGGGCCCACTGCCGCCGGAAGAGGCTGAGAAGCTGTTTGTAGCGAACACGACAACGTTTAACATACCCTTGTCTGAACTTCGAAAATCAAACGCCGACAATGTCGCTACGCCACAGACGCCCTCGTCAACGCGAACAAGCGCCTTTTCTTTCTCTGGGATAGAAAGGAGGGTGCCGTTCCCCGCGCCACCCCGTCCTTTGAACCACACGGGCGAAATCCTCGTAGCCGAGACGCCTTCAAACTCTTCCCGTTCTAGCAACTCCCAAGGTCTGGCGAACCAAACCCGTAGTCCCTTCATCCCAGATTCGCCGAGCATCGCACGAGACATGCAAAGTAGTGGTACACAACTGCTTGACGAGTCGCAACCTCACGCGCAGCCGCGCGATTTTCTGTTTAGCCTCGCGGATCACGGAAACAACGGCATCGCTACGCAGCCTGGGTCTCCTGTAGGCTCGACCGAACCATCCTCGTCATACGAACGTGTTTTGGAAGCGGATCCCTACGCACCTAACACGCAACCGCTGGTCCCCACCCAGCCGGCCTCACAAAGGACGGAAGGCACCCAGCCCATTGACAGTACCCAGGATGCAGGACCATCTGCCATGAGCCAGAACCACTTCTCCTACTATGATCCCTACAACGACCTTGACCGGCAGTATCCACTGAAGTCTGCTGGTCGCTCAGACGCCACTGCCAGCACGGCTGCGACGACCCCGCGGACTGTGGGCAGGGGCCTGGCTAGTCTCATTCCGAAGCATCGTCGATGGCAGTACCAGGTTGCGGATGCTGGCCCGTCAAACATGCCTGCTCCTGCTTTGCCAAACGGCCCGTCTGCCGTAGCACCTCAAGCACCTCACGCGCGGGATACGCAGCCCTCGGACACGAACGCGGTCCACGGCAGCGTGGCCACGGGCGCCCAGCCTATTCAGCCGCCTCCCCGGCGCCGCCCACCTTCCCTCGTTGTGCCTCCGGAGGTCGACGTCGTCCCCGACTCAGAGCCCATGGACGTGGATGCAGCAGGCACGGATCGTGGTTCACCAGAGAACTCCCCGGCAAAACGCGTTTCGAAACGCGTGTCCCAGTTGCGGCTCGACTCACCTGTCGAAGAGATCGCAGACTCCGTAGTGGAGGACGAAGAGGACGACGAAGAGGACGATGACGACGTCCCGCTCGCGATGACATCTGACAAGGGCAAGAGCAAGGTCATAGCGAAGGCGCCGCGTTCTAATGCTTCGCGGGCGAAGACTTCTGCAAAACGCCCGCAGGGTCGCGCTGCGCCTCTGGAACCACAGTCGAGCGAGATCCCCCTCGCAGACGTCAAGTCATTGAGGGCTAAAGGCCGTGCTGCACAGTATCGCGATGCGAGCGCGGCCCCATCAAAAGCCTCGGAAGACACTACCTCCACGACCACCACCCGCGCTGTGCGAGGCAGGAAGAACGGTGCCAACACTGTCACGAAGGGCCACGTCCCGAAGTCGCGTTCTGGCACCCCAGCTACTGCTCTGAAACGTCGCATGCCCTCGTTTTCGGACGATGAGACCGCGGTGGGCAAGAACGCTGAGCTGGTCCTCCCATCAGTGCATGGTGACGGCGACACGGAGCCTGCGGACGACGAATACATGGACATCGATGAGGAGGAAGAGGAGGCTCCACGTTCGAAGGTTCGTTCTGCTAAGCGGAAGCGCTTCAACTCAGTCGCACCCAAGAGTGCGGCATCCAGGGCTCCTGCGCGCAGTGCCAAGGCGTCCGGCACTCCGCTCGGATCGGCAGCGAAGAGGCGGAAGGTATCTTCCTCTACCCTTGTAGAGAACGAGTCAGCTACGCGTGTGTTCGCACTCTGGCGGCAGGACAACCACTACTACTCGGGGACTGTCCATTCGCTGGTCTCCACTTCTCCTGCGCGTTACAGGATCAATTTCGATGACGGCACGGTTGACGATGTCGATCTCTCGAAGATGCGTCTGTGCAAGCTCATGGAGGGCGATCAGGTCATCGTGCCCGAGAAGCAGAAGGCCGTCGTGTCGCGGTTCGAGTCTGGCCACATGGTCATCGTCGAGATCGACAACGGGGAGGAGCTCGATCAGGTGGAGGTGGAGGTTGGGGATATCCGGATTGCGTCCCGGACCTTCAATAGTGCCTGGAGCAACAGGACGCTTACTGTCGAGGAGGTCTGCCCGATTGTCCGGCCTCATCCCCTGAAGAACTCTCCCTCGCCTTCGAAGATGACACTTGGTAGTGCCGCATCGGTTAGGACTGGCCTCTTGCACTTGCGGAAGACCGGCTTCGTGGTCACCATGAGTCCCAAGCACGACATTGCCGGGAAGACGAAGGATAAGGTGTTGGCAGCCATAAAAGCGGCGGGTGGTGTCATCATCGACGACTGGATTGACATCTTCTCTATGGATGGTGCTTTCAGTCGGGACAGCAAACGTTGGACCGCGAAGTACGAGGACATCAAGTGCACTGTCCGCAACAAGAATGTGCAGCAGGTGTTCCTCCTGTCGGATGACCACAATGCGAAGCCGAAGTACCTCATGGCCCTCGCTCTAGGTATACCGTGCTTGGATTACCAGTGGATCTTAGAGAGCGCCGGTAGTGTGAGTGGCTTTCCTATAAACTTGTGATCGTGAGATGACTTTGCTTGCAGGGCAAGGAAGAGGACTGGCAGAAGTACCTCCTCCCCGCAGGCCTGTGCGAGTCCCTGGATGCTCGCGTATCACAATTGGTAGACCTCGACTGGGGCAACTCGAGCGAGCATCTGCGGGAGATCACGGGTAACAAGGTGCCGTCGAAAGTCTTCGCTGGTATGCGAATCTTGTGCATCTCCCCAGACTACGTGCCTGTCCCAAAGGCCAGAAGGGTGAGTCTCTGTCGTGACGGGTTTGGCTTATGCTAACATTTGCCACAGAACCATGCCGACGACGGGGCAAAGGATTCAAGTCGTATGGTGCCCCGCATCATTCTTGCCATGGGTGCGTCCATGGTGGAGGCTGTACCGGACCTCAAGACCATGTCCGCGAAACTGCTGTCCGAATACGACTACGTCGTCGTCAAGGAGCGCGGCGACATCAGCCGCATCCCTCCCAACATCAAGTGCGTGCCCTTCGCATGGGCCAAAGACTGCTTAATCGCCGGAAGGCTGCTCCCGCACCCTGATGACTAGAATGTAGATCTTGCTTGAAACGCTTATTAGGTTTGCTACTCCGTCTCGCATGCTTCTCAGAATGCTCTAGCTATCGTCTACCCTAGTCCGCCCTGCTCTCTTGATTATGCTCATGTGCTGTGTGTTCTCATACTATCTTGTGTATATACCGCACGTTTGTATACCTTATTGAATGGCCTCGGCTTGTCTTTATGAATGATCATGTACAATCGGTTCTCAGCTCCTCGGCGCTCGCAGAACGCCCGGTGCGCAGTGTCCATACAGACAGTAACAGACTAACATTGGGGCGGCACACATTGCAAGGGCATCATTGAATTGCACGGGACGACATGACGATAACGCACAAGTTCGAGCGAAGAAACACGGAGGCATGAGAGCAGGCATAGCGCGACTAAACGAGTAGCAGGTTACACTACGCATGAAGACATGAAGCATCAGACGGGACGAGAACGTCATAGCGGCATTTTTTCCTTCATCTACGAAGCGGACCACTGCGAGTTGTCGGCGTACGCGATAGCGTCCACATAAGCCGACTGGTTCTCAATGGCCACTTGAGCGACGAGCACGGTTTCGCTGAGGCCGACCAGGTTGGCAGGCGCCCCAAGCCGCTCGCCGACCTCGTGGTTCTCAGAGGAATACGTAGCAAGAAGTTTGACACCGATCATCTCGATGAACTAGGGGGAACGATTCAGTGAGATCATCGACAGCACTGAGCACCAGTGGAGGCTTACCAGTTCGCCAGCATGCAGACGCGAGCAGAAGCGGGAGAAGTGTGGACGGTGCGACTCGCCTGCGTCGGGGTCGAGTATGAGGCGGGCAGTAGAACCTTCAGTGCGGAACGCCTGCAGCACAGCGAGCGCATGCTCGCTCTTGTAGAACTTGCCAGGCGGGTTACTGTTCGGCTGAGAGGTGAGGGATTCCAGCTGTGACGCTGGAGGATAGACGTCCTTGAGGTGTACGGGAACGGACGTCGTGTAGTCCAGGGTCAAGAACAGATGGTTAGTGGATGTCTCAGAGCTGGAGGCAAGCGTTAGCCACTCCCTGGTGATTCGTGAAGAGTATGCTCACGATATAGTAGCAGCCTTATCCTCGACTCGTTCCTCCTGTTGTGCTTTCGCCGGTGCGTCCTCTACTCCAAGACCACTGACCAAAGCTGGGGGTCAATGAAGCGGAGGTCAAGGTATGGCAAAGCCACTTACAGAGGTCCGAAGATCGACGTGCGCCACGGCCGAAAAGAAGAACCGACCACCTCTCTTTCTACTGGCGCTTCTCTGGCTTCGTGATCATCCCGACTGACGGTCTCTGGTTTGGCCTCGGGCTCCTGAGCCACTGTTTCCCTACCAAGAGTCAGCATACAACGACTGGCATGCATGTATGAACGAACGTACTCCTTCCCTACCCCCTGTTGTAACTGTGGGTGATCGGGATCGGGCTCACCATGAGCATCAACATCTTCCTCAAAGTCGGACAAATTCTGAGCATCGGCAGCACTATACCCTGCCTGACGGAGGAGCTCCTCTCCCGTTGGCGGTGGGGCAGGGGGCTCTGCAGGATCTGGTTCGCCTTCGGCATCCGCTCCGGACGATAGTTCTTCAGCTTCTGCCTCGGGAGGCTGTACGCCACGCCTCGAACGGATGACTTTGCTCGTCACGGATTTGAGGGCACCACCTGCTGCCGTGAGCAATGTTCTGCCACCGGTGATGAGACCAGAGGAGGAACGTCCTGGCCCTGCCTTCACGCCCGATCCACGGGTAGAACGCGTGCCGTTGCGGGCAGGGCCCGTCGATGGGGTCTTATCAGCTTGCGGCACATCTTGTTGATCACCGTTGCGCCGCATGAGACGCGCCTTGGTACGAATGGCACTGCCGGACGCCTCGTTTGCGCCCAAGAGAGGGTCTTCGTATCGTTGCACTTTAGGTCTTGCGGCGCGTGCACGGTGCGGAGGAAGGGAAGCAGTCGGCTCTGTAGCTGGAGCTGCGGCTTCGGGTAGCCTGCTATCTTGCAGGAGGAGGGGCACGCCGAAAACGGACGGCACTGATCCCGTTGGCTCCTCCCAGCCAGAGCGACCAGCGCCATCCGGTGAAGATGGAGCAGAAGGGTACTGCAGGTCTTGCTCAATTTCCTGCTCTGCAGCGGCGTCGGTAGACAGGCGACGAGCGGACCGAGCCTTGCGCTTGGTAGATGCCGTAGCGCTAGGTTTATTCCGACCAGTACTAGCTGGGGTGAGGTCGGGCACGGAGCGTTTGCGGCGTGCAGAAAGTGCGGGAGTCGCGGCTTGAAAGTCTTCGTCTTGCGGTATCGACTTGCGCCCGCGACGTCGCTTGGGAGAGGCGCGTTCGGGGGCATCCGACAAGCGACGCTTCCTGTTGGGTCCTTCATCATCAGCGATGATGGATTTGACCTCGTCTTCCGATTCTTCAGGAGATTCTGCATCTTTCGGAGATGCGTGCTTGCCTGCGACTGATAGTGAGGGATGAGCTCAATAAGCAGTGGCTACAACACACGTGGAGGTCCAGTGGGGAATATCTCTTCGCCTGTCTTGAATTGAGTGATGTCGCGCCAATCTCGCTCACCGATGTTCACGCGGCCCCAAAACTTGTCGATGAAGTGCTCTGAGCCGCCGAAGGAACTTGGCGGCTCCCAACTTGGGTGCGAATAAGTTGATCAGCACAAGCACAACAGCGCGATACTTGATTTCACATACGTGTTGTCACCCATACCATAGTTCTTCCACTGAAAGGAAGCGATCACTATAGGCACGATGAGACAAAGGCACGAACGCGCGAACCTTTACGAAGTAGCTCTGCACGGGCTTCAGTAAAGTAGGAGATATGCTAAAGGCATCATAACGTACCCATTCCTTCCTTCTCGAACGTCCAGTTGTGACGACCTTTGCTTGTTGTATGGACTCTGTTACGGTAGTTATAAGCAGTGCATGGAGAGCAAACACAGCGTTCTTACCAACTTCATACTCCTCAGTGGACATGGCCCCAGTAGCGGGGCCTGCGTGTGGCCGATCTGGACAAGCAGGAAGGACGACAAGGAGAGCGGAGAGTCGTGCGAGGCTTGTTCGCGGTCGCGCACCAGATACTCAGACAAGCGCCGACGCGGTTTGCGACGCGGCAACTTTCCCGATTTGTAAACAGACAAACTAGGCGACGCGGTCACGCGCCACAAACGCGTCGCGTTTACTTTGTCGCCGTCACTCACAGCCCGACCGTTGCTTCAGACTCCGCTCATTCGTTGTTGCCTCTTGCCGTCTCGGACGGGCCCGCCTTCGCCATGCTGCGACGCGTCCCACTGACCTCAGACGGCAAGGTCGTCGACCGCCTGCAGGAGAGCTCCCGAATCAACAAGCCCTTCAAGCCTCCAACCACTCTCGTTCAGCGCAACCAGCCCGCACGCAAGCGGAAACGAGCCGATTATAAGGAGCAGCAGCGACAGTCTGACGATTCTGGCTCTGAAGATGGTGGCGCACCGAAGAAAAAGAAGAAGAAACTGGATAAGAACGGCTTCCCTGAGCGACCGCGCGATAGCAATGTCGTCGATTATCCTGTGTTCAAGGTCAAGCCCTTTAGTGAGGTCGCCCGCAGGTTCTCCATCCCGGAGATGCGAAACAAGGACGGTGCTATTATACCTACCGTGCCAAGCAACGTCGCCCTTGGAATTCGTCCGCTCGCCAACCTCATCCCCCGTCCCCTCCACGATCCCATGGAAGATCATGCCATCGTGCTGTATGACCCAACCATCGACGACAGAGAGACAGACGAGGAAAGAAGAGAGCGCGAGAAGGAGGAAGCGAAGGAGAAGGCTGCACAGGAGGCCCGGGAGAAGACTGTAGGCATGTATAATCCACATAAGAGTCTGAAGGAACTGTTGGGTGGTGGCAAGGAGAAGAAGAAGCACAAAGACAAAGTCGCGGTCGTCATCGATCCACGTCTGAGCAAGGTCTTGCGGCCACATCAGGTGGAGGGTGTCAAAGTAAGGATGGCTGTTTACACGTTTCTCCCACTCGGTCCAATCATTGCCTTGCTTCAGTTTCTCTACAGATGTACGACTGGCATGGTCGTAGAGAACCAATACGGTTGTATCATGGCCGATGAGATGGGTCTCGGGAAGACCTTGCAATGCATTGCTCTCATGTGGACGCTGCTCAAGCAATCGCCCCATGCGGGCAAGGGCACAATAGAGAAGTGCATCATTGCATGCCCGGCAAGCCTTGTGAGGAATTGGGCAAACGAGCTCGGTGGGTTATAGCGGGACCCCTTCTTCCATGAGACTAACAGCATATAGCCAAATGGCTTGGCAAGGATGCCACCTCGCCATTAGCTATCGACGGGAAGGGTGGCAAAGCAGAGATGTTGTGGAGGGTTGCGCGGTGGGTGGCGTCGGGTGGAAGGAATGTCTCGCAACCAGGTATTTTCTTCTGGATATATCACATATCTTTGGCTCATGCCTGCCATAGTCATGATAGTCTCATACGAGACTCTGCGTACACTATCTGTACACCTGGCTAATTGCTCGATCGGACTGCTGCTCTGCGATGAAGGCCATCGGCTCAAGAACTCTGGTAAGCTATGGTGCATTTTCGCATCAGCAGATTTGAGTAAACAGCCTACAGAGTCTCAGACCTTCCAGGCGTTAAGCGGGCTCAACGTGAAGCGACGCGTCATTTTGTCTGGCACGCCGATTCAGGTCCGTTCGTGACAGGTCTCGGTTATCACTCGACTCACTATTTCGTATGGCACTCAGAATGATCTATCCGAGTATTTCTCCCTACTGAACTTCGCCAACCCGAACTTTCTCGGCTCCAAGAATGACTTCAGGAAGAACTTCGAGAATGCAATTATCCGTGGGCGCGATGCCGACGCCAGTGATGCGATCAAAGCAGTGAGTGAGAAGAAACTCAAGGAGCTTGGCGGCCTCGTCTCCAAGTTTATCATCCGACGAACGAACGACCTGCTATCCAAGTATCGTACGTATTGAAGCGTTCATTCCCACCCTTCTATGCCACACCAATTGATCTGTCCTTTTCTTTCGCTAGTCCCCGTGAAGTACGAGCAAGTCGTGTTCTGCGGCCTTTCCGACTTCCAACTCTCCCTCTACCGGCTCTTCATCTCCTCGCCCGAGATCCAGGCGCTCCTTCGCGGCGCAGAGTCGCAGCCGCTCAAGGCGATCAACATCCTGAAGAAGCTCTGCAACCACCCCGAGCTGCTCGACCTCCCTGGCGACCTGCGTGGGTCCGACAAACTGCTCCCGCCGGACTTCAACGGCGCGGGCGCGAGTGCGAAGAGCAAGGGGCGGGACCAGACGGTACACTGCGAGTGGAGTGGCAAGTTTGTTGTGTTGGAGAGGTGCGTAGTTGTGAGTGAGTGAGACGACGAAGTTTCTGAACACGGAAGGGGCTAGGTTCTTGCATCACATCCGGACGGAGACGACCGACAAGATCGTCCTCATCAGCAACTACACCCAGACGCTCGATCTATTTGAGAAGCTGCTAAGGAGCAAAAAGTACGCAGTCGCGGGTGTGTTCATCGTGCTTCGTTCGATTTGACCGCCCCTGCCCCAGGTATGGGTACTTCCGCCTGGACGGCTCGCAAACGATCAATAAGCGTCAGAAGCTAGTCGACCAGTTCAACGACCCGAACGGCAAGGAGTTCATCTTCCTGCTGAGCAGCAAAGCCGGTGGATGCGGTATCAACTTGATCGGTGCTAACCGGCTCATCCTCTTCGACCCTGGTAAGCTTTGGTTCCTATAGGCAGTGCATAACATAGTAACGGGATGTCGCCGCAGACTGGAACCCCGCCGCTGATCAACAGGCACTAGCCCGAGTGTGGCGTGACGGCCAGAAGAAAGAATGTGAGCGTCCACACCCCCTTGTTTGAGCACACGCCTGAATCGCTGGCTAAGGCTTCGTATACCGCTTCATCTCGACGGGCACCATCGAGGAGAAGATTTTCCAGCGGCAGGCATCCAAGCAGGCACTGTCGTCTGCGGTCGTAGACGAGAAGGAGGACGCCGAGCGCCACTTCTCCTTGGACTCCCTCCGGAAGCTCTTCCTCTTCAACGAGAAGACGCTCTGTGAGACGCACGAGACGTTCAAGTGCAAGCGGTGCAAGGACGGGCGGCAGGTCATCAAGGCTCCTGCGCTGCTGTACGGCGATGCGAGCACGTAAGTCGCCTGTTCCGTGGAGGTCTGAGTGTCGTTGCTGATGACGAGATGTAGGTGGAACCACTTCACGAATGGTGAACTGAAGAACAACCACGACGACCTGCTGCGCGCTGAGGTTGGGCTGCCCGAGGTATCCTTTGTCTTCCAGTATATCAGTCATTAGGTCCCCCGAATCACTGGAGGCTTACCACATGGACTCGGACCTTGCATCTGGATTCAATCCGTATAGAATTTGTACACTAGGTGTTGTAGCCACAAATGAATCATAAGACAAGCAAGCAGGGCATGATCGTCAAGGAGGGCTGGACGACTATGGATACAGCTAAGAATACACGTCGAGCATAAATGGTCCATCGACGAAGGACACAGAGAGATAATGCAGGGTGCAAGAGGCCGTTATGCAGCAACATCGTCCCATGTTCCCCACTCTCCTCCTACTTTCCTAACTTGCACTTTCTCCCCGGCTGTGCCAAAGTAGCCCGCCTTGTACCACCCCTTGATCTCCTCCTCTCCAAAAGGACCGAATACCTGGCCCTCCTGCCCGGAGCTGTCGGGTACAGCCCACTTGTATTCGTACTTTACATCGGCAGAGGGTGGTACCCATGACGCGCCCACGATTCCCGATGACCGAACAGAGCGTACGAGCTCCTCGTATGTCTTGGAGTAAATGTCGATATCACCAAGGCCCATAAGGGTAGAGGCGAGATGGGTTATGTGATCTATGTCGGACGGCGCTTTAGGTGCCTTGTCGACGTGCATATTTGGTTCCTCGGCGAGGTCACCCTTTCGTTTGTTGTTCGGCTTGGTACTGTGGTCAAAGATCAGCAACATATCAGAGCATAGCGAATCAAAGAAACGCACGTCCGTTTGGCTGCGCCGTTCTTCTTCGCCTGTGCGCCCAGTCGCTGCAGGGCTTCAAGCACGGTCTCCCCCTTCTTCAACATCGCTGCCAGCTCTTTCTCGACCTCTGGCCTTCCACCCATCTGCCGCATCTCCTCCTCCTCCGCCTTCTGCTTCTGCTTCTGTTCTTTCTCTCTCTGCCGGTGATTCCGTCGCGCCTTCTTGATCTCTTGTTCGTCCAAACCCTCCATCCACTTATCGTGCACGGCGTGCGGGTCGAACGTACGCACATACGTCCCGTCCTCCGCGAACTTGCCCTCCTCCATCTCCTCCCGCATATTGAACGACGAGAGCTCAAAGCCCATGCCCGCCTTCTTCTGCCGCTCCGCACTGTCCTCGTCTTCCGGCTCGTCTCCATCGCTCCCCGACCTGTCCTCATTGAACTCTTGCCCCTCGATGTCTCCCAGCCGCAGGAATTTATGTTCCTTCTTCCCGCTCTCCTCCGTCTTCTGCTCCTCCTTCTCCCCCATCGCAAACATGTCCTCATCCTCGTCCTCCACCGCCTTGTCAGCGCCCGCGCGCCGGCTGGGCACGACGCCCTCGCCATCGTCGCTCGAGTCGGAATCGTACCCCTCGGTCCTGACGCGCCCACGCCGTTGGTGCGTCTCGAGATTGGCGTCGACCTCCTCCGCGAAGTTGACTGGATCATCCTCCGGCTCGACGATCCGAGTCTTTTTCTGTGGTTTCTTGGACGGCCCTGGGACGTCCTCAGTGGATGTGGCTGCGCGTTTGCGCGCAGGTCTCGCTGCAGTAGACATGATGATTGGGTGCGTAAGTACTATCGGTACTGAGATGTCCGGCTCCCATGATGTGCGTCTATTTGTCGTGTGGCGATCGTCCTCCGCCAGTCGATTGTCACGGTTGCGGCACCGGTGGCTGCGTGCATTTCTGCATATTTACCTGAAGGTATGAAGGTATACGGCGTATACACATCTACGGCCGCACACGTTTGTACCTTTCCAAGAGGCGATAGTTTATGTAGGTGGTTAGTCAGAATGCATGGGACGCGACATAGCTATAGAGATACAGCGACTATGGGGATGCGAGTACGATACGATGCATCTATCTCTACAATGTGCAAAGTCCCGCCACGACCGACATACGGATCCGAGGCAGCATATGCAAGATAGTCCGAGAGCCACCTAGCCCGCCGACACACCAGCCCGCCTGCGTGACGGGGTGGTCATGTCCTCCGTACCAGTCGCGCCGGCACTGAGGAGACCTTCCTCTTCCGCTAATAGAGCTCGGGAGCTACGGCGGCCGCGTTGCATCTTCGGCTTGTAGATGAAGGTTTGTGCAACGATAGTGATGTCGAACATCAGCGTCCCGCCGCTACCCAGCAGGTACCTGAAAGATGTAAGTGAATGCCGAACACAGTCGGGCACATGGGGACGTACGGTATGCTCTCTCTGATGAATTTGGATGCTTCGGGCTCCGGGAGACCCAGTTTAGGGGATGTGAGAATCGATGCGACATAAAATACGTTGCCCAAGAATGCGAACACAAATAGATACACGGAGAGGCCCTAATAAACGGTGGTCAGTGTATGCACTAACGGATCCAAGGGTCCACGCACCTCCACAGATTTCCGAACGAACTGGCTTCGTCGTCAGCGACGTGGTCATGAGGACGATGCGTCTACTTACATTCTTCCATATTTGTGGTAAACGGGATGAGAGGTATAGAGTTGTGCATATCCACGCGGATATGCGCCCGATGATGAATTCAATGGAGTGCTCTTCCTGATGGATAGTGGTGGTGTAATTGGTGTATTCTGTCTCTTCGAATGTCGTGGGAAGGTCAACGTCCACGTATTCGGGATGTGTGTCCACGTATACGTGGTGTATATCGTCGCTATAGGGAGGCTGTATGGTCTCTGCACGGGACAATACGCGTCCGGACCTGCCGAGAGCGGTGGGGGGCGGAAGACCTCGTCCACCGCTCAGCAGGGTCCCAACCCCAAATAGTGCCCAGACACCAAGGAATACCATGCTTGCACCCTTGCGACTTGCTCGCGAGCTGCGCCTCTGCGAAGGCGATAATAGTGCCTCTTCTTCAGGAACGACCTCTCGAGATAATGAACGGCCCCGGCCAAGCGAGTCCGGCTCCACGAACTCGGGCTGGGGGCTCATGTGCAATGCTGGGTGTGCCCTGCCCGACGGAGACGTTGTTCCCTGCGCGCGCCCTACACTTCCCCCGCGCTCCTGGGACCAGGTGACCTTCTTCCTGCGCCCTGTGCGACCGCCTTCGGAGTGGAAGCTATCGGCCAGTCGTGCAAGCCCCTCTTCGTCGATATCGTCATCTTCTGCAGCAAGAAGCTCCCGGGATTCCACAGCTGAGTGGGGAATACGCTCAATACTATGCCGATGTCGATGAGCGTGTTCCTCTTGCTCGGCAAGGAGGGCGGCTGTGGCAGCGACATTCGCTGCTACATTTGAGAGTGCGCGATAGTGGGTCGCCTCGCGCTCGATAGATTGTCGGTGCGCCGTAGCGGCGGAGGTTGTGCGGGAGCGTATTGAGAGATAAGGAGGTTTGGACGGAGACTTGTTGTGGTAGTAGAAGTACTGGCTGAGAAGGCAAAAGTCGACGAAACAGAAGTATGCTGCAAGATATGTCTGCGCGAATCAGTGCAATGAACATACCGACATCAGGCTGTACCACGTACCTGGAAGGGCAACTGATGTGTGAGGACACAGCCAATGAAGTTCGTGGCATCACCTATGATAAGTGATGTTATGGCGAACGACCACCGTATATGCGAGATACACACCTAGTGCCCAGTTGAACAGGAACGGTAGTGCGAGGCCATCCGCAGACTGCCTGCGTATGTTCTCGAGCACCTGCCTGAGATCGACGGTCAACGACACGCGACCATGACCACGAGCTAACTCACGGAAACTGGGCTCCCAACCAACTGCATATCGACGCCCACCCGAGGACATCGCTGAGGCTGGTCGGTCCAAACATACTCTCTCTGGCATGCAGCACCGCGGATGGTGGAGGTGACGAGGAAAGTGAGCACGGGCGTAAGCGAGAAGGAGACGCATGGGATGGACTCGGACGACCGCTCGTATCCCGCCTTGTTCGGAACACGCATGCCATATTTGGGCAGCAGAGATCACCTCCCACTGCCTTGCCTGTCGTTGACCATCACCGTCTGAGCCTTCTTGAACGCAGTTCGGATGCGAGCGGCGACTGTGGGCATGCTGGCCACAACGTACGACGAAGGAACCGCCTCGCAGCACGCAATTTCACTTTGAGAAGGCAGCGGGCTTGAGGATACCGCGTATTCACTGCGTCACGCGCGTTGCGGAGAACTCGGGATCCATCTCACGCGAGTACGTGCAGCTCCCTCTTACACCGGTACCGCCACCCGTCCGACTACACCAAGTACACCTCGTTGCCTTGGATAGCGGCGCGTAGACCTACTCCCCACGAGATTCAACATGTACCAGAACAAGTCGCAGAGCAAGACCCGGTCTCTGGACGCCACTCCGGATGAACTGGTCCGTGCGCCCGATGCTCCATTCCACGCTCGTCCTGACAGACAGGGCAGCGGACGCTCGTCTTAGATTACCTTTGCCACAATGCATCCTCCAGGACTGTTCAAGCATTCACGCGCAGCAGTGCGATCAAGTATATGGATGCGGACGGAGACGAAGTAATGGTGGCGCCTGATGAAAGCGTGCTCCCCACCACACTCAAGGCCCGGTTGGCGTCGGGAGAGTATCGAAAGGGTAAGATACTATCGCCCTGCTACTTTATGTCTCACCGAACCCAGCTCGCAGAGATCCGTTTCCGTATACTTTCCGGACAGATCGACGAAGCGATCGACCTGCTCAACCAGTACTTCCCTTCTGTCCTCGCAGACAATTCAGAGATGCAGCCGCTGTGCAAGATGGACGGCCGCCTCGAATACATACCTTCCACTTCTGTCAACCCAGCCCACCTCTTGATCAATCTCCACATACAAGGCTTTATAGAGGCGGCGCGTTCGGTGCCTTTACCATACTACCCGCCTGGGAACACGACCCCGCTATCGCCGCCTCCTTCGCAGAATGACATCGTTGGCGAGGACAAGGAGGCAGCTGATCTAAGAGCGACAGAACGTCTGCTCCACCGCGCACAGAATCTGTACGCAGAAGCGAATCGGCTGCCCAACACCGCAGAACGGGGCCAGTATATCCTGGAACTCGGGAAAGTTGGCAGCCTACTAGCATATGCCATCCCGGAGAATGGGCCGGTGACACAATACCTTGGTCAGGACAGACGTGAAGCCCTGGCCGACTGCATTGATAGTGCCATATTATGTATGTACCCTCCATTGCAACATGTAACGTGCGATTCTGAATTTGCGCGCTCGGTAGACCGAACAGGGCAACCCGTGGTGTCTAAGCTTGAGTTGGCTGCCCGTCAAACTTCAGTTGTGTGGGCGATGCTCCACGCACAGAAGGTGAAGCCGCCGCCGCCTTCCGCCTGGCCCACAGGCGTGACGCCCCCAGGAATCACGAAGTCGGCCACCTCACCGTCGAGCGTACCTTCCAAGAAGTCACCTGAGTCCGACCCGCCTGAGGTATGCTGATGCCTTGACTTGCGTCCATGCGCTAATGCTGCTTGCAGGCGTTCATGCCGTTCGACTTGCAATCCTTCCTCAATGCATCGGGCTGACTTACTTCCTACCGATATGTACTACGTCACATATCACTAGCTCCGATTTTGCAGACAACTTGTAAGGACATGGTAATCGAGGGAATCTCACGGAAAGAAGGCTTTGAGCATCGGTCGAAGTCCGCGAGTAAATAGAGCGGGACACACCAAATCCACCTTGCATCTCGCAGAGACAATAGATTCAGAGACCCAATGTGAGATTGCTCATCGCATCCTTTACCGACACTAATCCTACGATGTCAACATCCACCCACCGTCCCATATTCACGCGCGGTACTATCTCTTCGCCCACCCCTGTCCCCGTCAACCCAAGCACCCTGAGCCTACTCCACCTGTCCCACTCCACTCGCTGTAGCACGGATTCGTTTCCCGCATGCGAATGCGTAAGCCACTTGTTAAACGAGACGTCTAGCACTTCAACGAGAGGGCATATACGTGGTAGGCGGAAGATGGGTGTCGATGTGGGCAACGCGAGCAGTGCAATGTGTGTCAGCGTTGGCGGGAATGCGAGGAGCATGTTCACCGGGAGGGGAGTAGAGAGGAGGATGAGGGCCTGCATTGGTTGCCGGGCACGCTCTTCAGATGTGGGCGAATCCCACGACTCGAGGGCTTCAGAGTCGGAGGCCTGCTCTGGCACTGTTTGCGTGGCGGCAGCACCAGAGTGCGGCATGTCCAGAGGAAGTCGTCGTCGTGTTCGGAAAACATCGCGAGGCAAGGACGCCCGAGGACCCACGACGATGAGCTCGCCGTCGACATGTCCGTCGGATTCCGTCAGAGCGGTTAGCTTGGCCGTAGGGAGCGGATCGTGGACTGCAGACCAGCGGATTAGGTCTCGCCTGAGATGTCCTGGGAGGTAAGGCACGACATCTTCAGCAAACTCCTCCGACGCGTCCTGCCCAGGGTAGAGGGAGACAAGGTAACGCGAACAGAGCAGGGTCAAACGGGGTACGGGTGCGCCATCAGACCCAGGAGATGGCGCGAGGTGCGAGTATATCAGGGAGAGGGCGTTCGAGCGCCACGCACGCTCATCATCTTCGGACGAATACTCGTCCCGTCCATCGCGGAATAAACCACTCCAGCTTCGAGGTGGCCTAGGACCCGGCACACGACCTCTGGGGTATGCGTACTCAAGGACGCCCTCGGGGCCTATACGAATAGGAGGTGGGTCGCGAACTGGAGGAGGGGAGGGTTCACGCCGCGCCAGCCTTTCCCTGTAAATCTGGTCGAAGGGAAGGGTTGGATTGTTGTAAGAGATTGTTACGGGCGCGCGAGCCCTTACGCGCTGCAGGTTCTGCTCATGCCGATACTGCTCTCCTCTACGAGCGAACATTAGTAATAGATCTCCATGTTCAAGGTAATCGAGGACGTACCTCAGCGTATGTAGTATATTGGTGACCTGCCTCGAGTTTGACTCGCGCGTCGCCGTTCTGGACGGCATTGAGGGCGTGGATAGTGAGATGTGTGAAGTGGCGTGGATTGGGAGAGTGAGGTGAAGGTTGAGTGCGTAACCGGTCGTTGAGTATGGATGGACGTCTGAGTCAGCTCATGCAAGGATGTCGGGTTAGAGTGTCATCGACTCAAGTGGCGCCGAGCTACGAGTGCCCAATGAAGACTTTCGCCGGTAAAACAATAGCAGCGATGCGACGACTGGGCTAATAAGGAGTTGGACGGCGGCAGTAGAGTAGACGTGCGGTCTTCTGAGATATCGCGACATGCAGACTCGCTCAGCCGTGAAGTAACTCTTGGGCTTACCGTAGCGACACAAATATGCAGAGAGCTTAGAAGGTCAAAGGCATTCACACCCCTAGGGCAGAGCAGTTCGCATTCCGTAAGGTCAGCAAGATAACCAGGAGGGCGGGGGGAGGCGACCAGCTTCCGTCGGTCGGCGCCAAGTCGGCGCTGAAGCGCTTGAACCCAAGCGGCATTTTCCTTTCGTGGCCCGTGGGAATGAAGCTGAAGTACTGTATAGCTGCCTCCAGCCACAGCGCCCTGACCAGAGACTGCGTACTACCGCCCAGTAAGCACTACGTCGGCCCTCAAGATCTCCTAATGGCCCCCTCCACTACGTGCGTGTGCTCACTCTATGGATACGTACAGTACATCTGACGCCACTTCTTAACAACAAAGCGTCCCGAGTGTCGCGGTACGTTGACTTTGCACGGTTCATGAGTTATTCCTCGATTTAGCTTCTGTGCATCAGGACATCGAAGTCCCCGAGACCCACCTGAAAAAGCGCAAGCAAAACGAGAAGGCTCGGGAAGAGAAGCTTGCCGCCGCTGCTGCTGCACGGAAGGTGCGTGTCACAGACGATTATCCGATCATATACCTTACTGTACTACTATGATGCATACCAACTTTTCGGCTAGTGTAACTTCAGTTGTCACTGTGCTGCCAGAAACATACCATCTTTCGGGACTGACTATCATCTCGCATTCCCTCTATCTAACGACTCGAAGTATCGAGGACGAGTGACTAATTTTCATCTGACAGGCATCCAAGGCGAAGCGCAAGGTCGTCTTCAAGCGCGCCGAGGCCTATGTCAAGCAGTACCTCGCTCAGGAGAAGGAGGAGATCCGTTTGAAGCGGGCAGCCCGTGCCTCAGGTGACTTCTACGTCCCCGCACAAGCGAAGGTTTACTTCGTCATCCGTATCCGGGGGTGAGTTCGCTCCTTAGTGATGTCAATCCGGAGCTCTGACCCACCCATCCAGTATAAACGAGATTGCACCGAAGCCCCGCAAAATCTTGCAGCTCCTCCGTCTGCTCCAAATCAACAATGGTGTCTTCGTCAAGGTTACGAAGGCGACTCAGCAGATGCTCCGTCTAATCGAGCCCTACGTTGCATACGGGTGCGTAAAGAAATGCCGTGGGCGGGATCATGGTCTTATTCCTCGTTCAGAGAGCCCAACTTGAAGTCAGTTCGTGAGCTCATCTACAAGCGTGGCTACGGCAAGGTCGACAAGCAGCGCATCACCCTCACCAACAACGGCGTCATTGAAGAATCACTGGGCAAGTACGACATCCTCTCCGTGGAGGACCTCGTGCACGAGATCTTCACCGCTGGCCCGAACTTCAAGCAGGCCTCGAACTTCTTGTGGCCGTTCAAGCTCTCCAACCCGACTGGCGGCTGGAGGACGCGGAAATTCAAGCATTACGTGCAGGGTGGTGACTTCGGCAACCGGGAGGAGAACATCAACAAGCTCATCAGGCAGATGAACTGAGTGTAGTTCGGTGTGGTGGTCTGTCCGGCTCAGACGACCGGGGGATGCGATGGGAGATTACATCGCATGCATACATCATATATCATAGCCATGCTCTCCTTGTTGTATGCGGTATAAGACATGCTTATGAGCGCACGTTTCTTCTGTGAACATGTTGATCGACGAAAAGATGCATACTGTGCATGGTCTCCGACGATTTGCACCTCACCGTCAAGATGGGAAATATTGTCGGCGCTCTCTAGCCTCGTCACGCCCGTGACCGACGCGTCCACGGCGCGTGCCCATACCACGCCGACTCGCGCTCACGCTCAGGCGTGCTTGTCAGACGCTGCGACGGTTCAACGCAATATTGACAGCAACTCGGCCCGTCTCTTCGCACTCTCCCTGGGCACCGTATGTCTCGGCGAGCACGCCCAACGGCGTTCGACGTGAGCTTCCCTGAGGAGGCCTCCAACGCCTCCTCATTGGTTTCGGGCATTGAAGATGATCGCGCCTCGAATGTCTCACGAGGCAGTCTGTCTAAGAGGAAGGAGCGCGATGAGGAATTGGACGTGGTAAGCTGCCTGATCTATGGAGATCCACAGCGATGACCTATTGCAAGGGTAGCTGCCGAGTGCGGTGAAGCGGAAGCTGGCTGCCACAAAGCCGGGACCCAGTAGTACTCGTAATGCCGCGGTGTCCAGTAGGTTTGAGTGGCCTGCTGGTTGAACCTCATTGTCTCACCTAGTACAGATTTACAGTACGTCCCGAACCCGAACGACACCTATGAGCAGGCGGATACGATCATCCTGGGCGAGGAACCTGATGATGCCGGAAGACATGACCTACCTGTCCGCATTCTGACTGACTTCAGTATCTTCGATGGGAAGGATGGCTGTCGTCTCTGTTCCTTGAATGACGAGAACCTGCGCAAACGCACCCTCGAGGCAGCAGGCTTCGTATCACCAGTTTACGCGAACGAGGAGGACGAGGGGCAAGAAGACGACGTCGAGGAAGATCCGCAGCGGCTCCGGACCAGCACTATTCAGCAATACAGTCTTGATTATGAGAGTAGGGATGAGTGAGTATCTCGGTATCTCAGTGGCGTTGTGTCTATAACTCCAATTAGCCCACTCTGGATCCAGACGAAGCATGCCTGGTATCAACTTCGACGACCCTCCGACACTTATCTCTCCAAGCATCTCGAATTCTACCGTGTGCATAGGGTAACCCAGGTGCTGATTGCGTCGGCCAAGGAGAACCACAGCCTTGAATACGATGAACTGGTGGAAGCAACAACCCGGATGAAAGATCCTCTCCTTGGAGTCAAGATCACGCCTGAAGACTACCTTGTAGCCGTACGTCACTGCTTCTCCCCGCGAGGAGAGGTGCTGAATAGTAATAATACTCTTTCGCAGATCCCATTGATCGCAGTAGTGCTTTCCGAGATTCAGGATGGCGAGCGGTTGGGACGTGTCCCAGCAGTACGCCGCATCCTCGCAGGCAATGTGCCACTTAACAGTACAGCGCTCCCTGTACGCTCCAGGGGCCTGGGACCTCGCCCGCCCACACAAGGCGGGAAAAACCTCGATCTTTCCGTTCTTCACTCAGGCAACCAGAATCCAACGCGAGTCACCCCTTTCATCGACAAGCTGGCACGGGGTTGGTTCAACGAACGGCTTCATGTAGTCGGTGTCAAGCTACCCCAGGACTTGCGTGAGAGCGAGGCGAATCGTGCGCGCCTGTGGATGCTGCAGCGACTGGGTGATTACATCGAGCGCCAGGCGAAGAAAGAGAAGGCGAAGAAGACGCATCTGGATAGCTACGCAAACGCAGATAGGATCGCCCATGAGTACTGGAGGGCTGTCACCGTTGATGGCGTCAAATACTCGGTGCGTTCCTTTCAGTTTGTGCTTCTTTGTCGAACTCAGTGATCGTGTACTAGGTCGGCGATGTCGTTCTGACCCCCCGCGGGGATTATGAACAGCGCCGCGAACGAGCGGCACACATGCCCAGGGCACTAAAGAACATACCAGATGATGCAATCATCAGTGACTTCTTCTGGTGAGCCTAGCTATGATCCAACTATGTCGGAAAAGCCCGCATGAAACGTTACGTAGGTTCGGCCGCATCGTACACATCAACCAGCAACAAAGGAAGATGCATCTTCAGTGGTTTGACCACGCCCCGCGTAGCATCCTAGAGGAACTCGCAGACCCACGAGAGCTGTTCCTCTGGAACGCATGCGGCGAAATTAGTGCTGACGAGGCGTACGGTCAAATAGAGGTTCGGTACAAGTTGCATCCGGACAAAAGGCATGGTACGTACTTGGAGAGCCGCACGGAGCCATCGGTGTTCTACTGCAAGTAAGCACGCCTCCGCGTCCCAGAGTGCATGATTGTGATGGCCGCTCTTGCTCAGTTATATGTGCGACGAAGCAATGGCAAGCTTCACCTCCATCTCCCAAGAACAGCTTCTGAGCCCACAGAACCTTCCGCCACCTGATAACTGCCCCCCGTGTCTCCTCTCGAGCCAGCAAGAGCAGGATCAGATGATCACACCGATCAAGGATGGCATCGCGTATGGTGGCCATACCTTCCATAAACACGACTTCGCCCTCTACCACAATGCAGAGGCAGGACCTGCGCACATAGCTCAGATAGTGAGATTCATACCGTCAAGGGGTCGCCATAGTGCTCCCGATTGTGTTGCTGTCCGGGTTCTCGGTCGCATCGGCGACATTATCGACATATGCCCAGAGAAGATCGTTAAGGACGAGGTATGTCTACATCATGCTGAGGTACCGCATTGGTCTCAGGACAAATTTGCAGCGACACCTCTTTGTCACGGACGAAGTGGACACCATTCCGATCAAGGAGCTCATCGCACCATGCTTTGTGGTTACTGATCGTTCGTTGAGCGATGACGAGAAGAGGCAAGCCTGGCTATACGCGTCAGCCACCCACTTCTACGTGCGCTACCGCTTCTCGACTGCAAATCCTACAAACTGGGCCGATCGCATACGCATGACGTGCAATGATCTCCCCGTCTGTCACAATTGCTTTGCCGCGGAGCATGCGCGGGGTGAGGCCTTCCAGAATTTCATGGCATCGCAGAAGCGTCGCCCGCTTCGCACATTTGATCCCTTCAGCGGCGTTGGTGCGTTCAGCCTTGCGATGGAGGGAAAGGGCGGTATGCAGACGTGTCAAGCGGTCGAGATATCACCGAGTGCGGCACAAGCATTGCGGTTTGGGTTTACTACTCGCATATAATCTAGTGGATGCTGATGGTCTCTGCTTTGTCACAGGAGGAATTCACCGGACACAGTCGTTCACAATCAGTGCTCGAACATTGTTCTTGAGTACGCCATCAAGCTAGATCAGGGCCACAAGCCAGAGGTACCAAGGGAGATCGGGCGTTCACATAAGCCGTTGCCTGACCCACCTAAACCAGGCCTCACCGACGTCATTGTCGCTGGATTCCCTTGGTACGTTCTGGCATATCTATCTGTCCCGAGGTGCATGCACTGAGCGTCGCGACAGTCAACCTCATTCGCGCCTCAACATGTTCCAGCACGCCAATGACCGCAAGAGTCACCTGATCCTGAACCTGCTCTCGTGGGTGGATTTTCTGCGCCCAAAGTATTGCGTATTCGAGAACGTGCGTGGTTTCCTGCGGTATAACCTGCATGCCTACCAGGCAGGAAAACATCGATTAGAGGGTGGTGTCGAGATGGGCGGTCTGAAGTTTCTCATACGGGCCTTGCTAGCAATGCGGTATGATTTCTTATATACCTCTATTTACCGATGACCTGAAGTGATACCACAGGTACCAAGTCCGTTTTGGCCTGTTGCAAGCCGGGCATTACGGGACGCCGCAAGCCCGGGTCCGTTTCTTCCTCCTCGCTGCGAAGGATGGCTGTGTCCTACCATCGCTACCACAACCGACCCACGACTTCCCGGTTGCGGATGCACTGGAGATGAAGTTCGCCAATGAGGCCAAAGCGCGGCCACTCCAGACATCGAGAGGGGTTGCACCGCACCCGTTCGTCTCCATCCAGGATGCCATAGATGATCTTCCGAGGTTTCATTGGTATGTGTGATGGATGTGCATTTATTGGTTCATGATTGCATCTCTCGTCCACTTTGCAGGAGGCTGCCTGATCAAGGCATGGCTGGCGATGAGGATGTTCCTGAAATCCCTTGTGACCATAGGAAGCCATACTGCGGCTATACGGGACCGGATGTCGCATATGAGCATCCACCGGCAACTTCATACCAGGTAGCATGCCGAAAGGAGCTTAGTGATGACCTCCAACACTTCACCAAAGTGCCACCGGCCAAAACGGTCAGGCGGTGAGGGTTTGCATGCCTGATTTTGTTGAGCCAGCTACTCACATGTGTCATACAGTGTCATCAACATTCCGTTGACCCCGAAAGCGGACTACAGATGTATACCTGGCTCTTGCCTAACCTATCAATCCTGCTGACGAACAATCTTTACTAGCTCTATCCATTCGCGACTGGGAATGGCAGGCCATGAACCCTTCGTCTGCAACCGCCCGACAAGGGTTCAGACCTGGTAGGTCTCCGACTTGTTGGGCTACATGAGATGACCCAGTTGATATACGGCATGTAGGACTGTACGGGCGGTTGAATAAGGACGAGTGGTTCAACACAACCGTCACAAACGTTGAGCCCACTGCCAAACAGTCCTGGGTGCTCAATCCATGGGTACAGTGCTCATGCAGTCTCTGTCGTTCATTCCTGATATATCCCGCATAGTGCAAGCGCATGGTGACCGTTCGAGAGCTGGCCCGATCACAAGGATTCCCAGACCACTTCGTCTTTTATGCGGCGGACGGGGATGTCAAGACAGTGGGTCGTTCGTCCATCCTGATCACCGCAAAGTTCTCACACCTTCCCTACGCAGCTTCATCGACAGATAGGCAATGCGGTGCCATGGCCTATTGGAGCTGCCCTCGGCCGTCAGGTTCTGGAGGCCGCCTTTGCGACATGGAACGACGACAAGCACGCCGCCCTCACCATAGAGGACGACGACGACGACTAACTATATACCCGCATATCTCGCACTATATCTGCTCCAACATAAGTTGTACATCATCACAATGGACTCTACAACCCACGTATCATGTGCTATTTGGCAGCTTCCACCAAGCCCCACCGCAAACGCAGCGATGCGCCGCCTGCCGCGTCCAAGCTCGCCACTTGACCGAACCAGTCCGTGTTTTGGGGTCGCCGACATTCACTTCGGACCTTCCCTCACAGCATACACAGAGGGAACTCTGGGCCGGGTGAAGCAATAGCCCCTTGGAAACGACGTCTCTGTGCTTGTCCTTGAGATGTTGGTCCACCATTGAGAGACGCGCAACTCCATCCACTAGGTCACCCGGTTTGATGAACAGCCGCGCCCTATTGACCCCGCCGCCACTGGCGATCTTCTCCACTGCCCCGCGTACCGAGGGTATGAGGGATGTACGAGGCATGCCACCGAGCAATGTCTGCTGGAGGTCGTTCTCTGCGGAGGAATAAGCAACGCGGAGGCGAACAACGACAATGCCACCAACCATTCGCGCCTTGGACGCCTTGGTATATTTCGCCGAGTACAGCACCCAAGCGGTCAAACTCGATCCCAGAGCAGTCAACCACGTCCAACAGCACTTCCCTTGCGATTTGCGCGTTTTCTCCCTTAGCAGTGAGGGACGCGATGTGATCGCGGAATCGCTTGATGTAGCGCAAGATCGACCGGATCCGGCCGAGGCTGTAAGGGTGAACGAGGTGGACGAAGACTGCCGCGCTCAGGGACGGGCTTGGTTGAGTCCCTGCGAGTGACCTTGGTCAATCGATACACTCTTGCCAACGCGAGGACCGTACCTTTCATGGATAGGGCACTCTCGTCGCCCGCCAGTACAGCCTCTCGGAGGACGCCCTCCAAGAACTCGATGAACCAATTGGAAAAGCAGACAAGGTGCCAGATATCGCCTGAAAACTTCATGTCGGGATATGCTCTCGTCATACAGTGGCGATACACGTACCTAGGTCATATATCTGGTCTTCGTAGCACATTGAGAATGCATTGAGACAAGCTGATAAAGAGCATATGTCGTGGATGGTCCGCCACCGAGCAAGAAGAGATGCTTTCTCCCCGCCTTCTGTACGACTCGCTTTCGTCCTACGGCACTGCACTCAGCACGACCAGACGTCCTGTGGGCAAGAGTATTTACCAGTAGATCTCGCTTGCGAGGCGCAGGACCTCCGCCGTCCACATCTCCCGGAGGCTCGGTGACTCCTCATTGAAGTACAGGAGTACCTCCGACAGTATATCGACGGCGGTCTGCACAGAAACCGCAGGGGAGATCAGGGGGTGGATGACGTCTGCGGGGCTGCTCCTCGAGTGGAGGGCTATGATGAAAAGGCTTGGGAGATCGATGACGAGCGTGCTCGTGAAGGGGCGGCCGGCGTCGCGCTGCAGGCGGGGAATTGCGTAGATGGAGATGTGGGAGTCCGCGAAGGTGGACGCGGCGACGCTGCAGAGGAGTGCGCGATTCGGCGAATAAGCCACGTTCGCGGGCACTTCATGTAGATTAGCATAGCGATATGCATTGTAGCTGTCCAACGTACCGGCTCGGCATGTCTTCGTCATATCCGACATGATGGGGGCTACGTTCCACTCATCGTCTGCGGCTAGGTCAGGTCTGTTAAGTAGTCAATTCCACGGCCGCAAGTGGTGCACTAGTGATGCATCCTCACAGCTTCAGTATGTGCATCGTTCCAATCGTTCCGCCCTTCGCCTTCCTTTTCACATGTGGGACGGACCCGCTCAGGTGCATCAGCCCTATGAGAAGTGAATCCCGTGCTGGAGAGGGGAGGACGAAGTTGAGGACTTTGTCTTCATACGACTTTTGTGCTTCAAGACGAGCTGTCTATTACAGACGTCAATAGAGAGGAAGATAGCGCAATCAAATACATACCAAATCCGAGATAAGAGCGCTTGAAGTTGGAGTCTCGCGTTTGCTGAATGAGAACAAGAGGATTTCGGAGTTAGGTGTTGCGGTATCTGTCTCCAGAAGTAATTCTCAGCTTGGCATGCAATTTGCAGAGGCGATGGATCGCATACAGTCACCAAAAGTGAGGAAAGTCGCGGCAAGGTAAGGCGGTTGTGGCGGTTTAGTAAAGCTTGGGGGGATGGTAATGAACTTGAGGTCCGTCAAGTGTTGGTTGGGGCAGAGTATAGGTTGGAGAGGCCGAGTGAAAGCGCCTAGCGCATGTGTCACAAGGAGGCAGGGTTCGAACTCTAGGCAAGCTTACTTTTCATGGGGAACCTGATGGGCATTCTGACCTCGCAGACGTTGATCACCGAGTCTTCACCCCACAGATCCCATTCGGGAGTCAGGGGAACCTCATAGGAGGGATCTACAGGGCTGATGTCGAGTGGTATGTCCAAATTGATGGGCGTATACGTTGACTCATGAACACGCTGTGGTGAGAGAACCTTTGAGCGCATTGCAACGAGCAATGTGGGGTCTACCGACGCGCTCAATTCACAAGGAAAGGGTGTGAAGACGGGGACACACCGTTGTAACCCATGTATATGGAAGCAGCCACACACACTCGAGAGCCAACCGTAGCCGGCAGGGTATCCTTAGGCTGGGCGTCTTGCAAAGGAGATGTTTGTAGCAGGGATGCTTTGGCGATCTTCAGGGAAGGGACTTGAGGCGGCAAGAAACACACGGATATGCAATGGTCCTCTGTCACCAGAAGTATCATAGCATATGGGAGTGCGCTCGAAGGACCACGGGAGGGTAGACGTGCAGAGGAGCCGCTCTCGGTTACTGTCCACTACCCCAGATATCAGCGGGAGCATAGTGGTCGTATGTGGATGGGCGCACCTCTCGCTGTGTACTCGTCCATTCCGCGGTCACGACTCCGGCTCCTTGTTCAATGTTCCAGCACTCCCGGACTTGCCAGTTGTCCAGTTGTACGCCTCGCTGCCATAGGCAGCCAGCCCCGTCTCCGCCACGACCCGGGAAATAAGCAAAGAGCAGTTCGTCATTGTTGGATATGGATATGACCGTTGGAGGCTCGAAACTTGTTGGCGAGGCTAGAATCTTGGGTGCGGAAGGCAGGACAAAGTGTCTGGAGGTAGGAAAGTGACGTGCGAGGACCAATGGCTCCGACGGGTGGGCGGTATATACTACTGAAGATTTAGACCAGACCAGGGGTCTTGGCGAGCCCGCACAAAGTCAACTTATTGGCCACGAAGGAATGTACCCTAACAGACCTTCGTGTACCTTCGAGTGCATGGGCGAAGTCCCACCATCCAAGCTGCCAGTGAACGTCCTCTCTTGCCTTTCCCTTTGCTGACAGACTCAATTTTGCCTGCTCCTGCATCATCTACGGCGGGATGTTCGTCGTGCCGATCTTGTGGTCGTGCTAAAGTCGGGGTCTCGGACGCGCGAGACAAGGTGCGCCCACCTTGAACTCGAACGGGCACGGTGGCCGGCCCGTCGGTGGCTGGGACAAAGGATCGAGATCCCGATCATACGAGGCGCTCGTTCTCTATGCGGCGCGTGCGTGTCGACTCGTATCGAGTACGACTGTCTGCAGACCACCGTAACTGCGTCCATCGACGGCTCGCAATAACACTACACATTCGAAAGGAGTGCGCCATTCATAATGCTACCATCTGCAAACATCGCGAGGGAGCTCGATGGCGCTCAGACCGAAGTCCTTCTGCAGGCATTTGCGGACCGCATCCTCGTCCTCATTACTCAAGTCGGTAAAGTGGGCACCTTGGTGAGTTTGGTGACATTTCACTCTCAGACACAATCTCAAGGAGCGTTGAAAGACACAAGTCAGCATCCCTGCCACAACTGCTCTTGACCCCGCACCACCGCCTGACCCGTCCGAGCCCAACGTTATCCCTTTGCCCCCACCACCTCCCGCAATCCAACTAACGCCGCTTCTTGGAAGCGCCCCTACGGACCACATGCACACACTGCACTCGCTCTACGCTTCCCAGATTGCGACGGTGATATGGACAGAAGAGGTCCAGGAGTTCATGGAAGCAGAACGGCGACCCATAGTGGTAGGACTGGCGTTGCGCAAGTCGGAGGCGAAGGGCCTAGGTCTTACAGACCACGAGAGGAAGGTGTTCTACGGAGTCATGGGTATGGTTCGGGAGCTGGTCCAGCGCAAATGAGGTGTCAACCCTGTTGGCTCTGACGGCCTGTCGCTGGTCAGGTACAACTCAAAATGAATACAGTGCTGACACGAGAACGACTGGACGTACATCACTGTGATTCCCCCTCCACCGCCGCGCGAATAGCATTCATATCCATATCCTGGTCAGCAGCCATGAGCTTCTGATCGCGTTCCTGCCTCCACTTGTCCCTCTTCCACTGCACGAGGGCAGTCAGGCGTTGATCCTGGGGCATGTCTGTCCGAGGGTTGGCCTCCCACAGGTAGTAGGCAAACACGCCAGTGAAGACACCGAGCAGTGGGTCTAGAGCACTGGGAGGTCCGTCAGCGAGTACAATCATGATGCTAATACGGGGACACACCGAGATAGTAGAGGTGCCATATCGAACCAGTAGCTATGGAGAAGGTCGCGTCCTGAGGCGCGCCCACGAGCGCCCCGTCGATGGTTTTAGATGGTGGGGGATTGACTGGCTATGGTCACGGTATAGCGGGGCGAGGACAGCCGACGAGCCCTTCTGCCGAGCGCAGGGTGAAGGATGCAAGAGGCAGGGCGAGATGCGGCCGACGGGGGAGCCGGGCGAACGCGAGGGGGATGTCGGAGTGACACGGGCGCGCGGAAACGTGACCGCTGCCAGCTCGTCCTGTCCGCGAGTCCGGTGGCTGCTCAACTTGTTCACCAAAATTTCTGCACCGCGGCGTACCCCCCTCGCTGCCAGCCTTCCCGCTATATCTCTGGGCCTTGCTAGTGTCTCGAAAGGATGTCGTCTGCTGCACTCGACCGTCAAATTCGCCCCATCTATGGTCCGTCTATCCGCATCCTTTCAGCGCGCGGCGCACCTTATTGAGGATCCCAATGTTCGTTGTGTGCAGAGGCACTTGACACAGGCTCGAACAAGTCTGCCATTCTAGCGTGCAACAAGCTGCTCAAGAAGCATCCTAAGAATGACCTAATCAAGGTACCACCTTCTCTTCGCTTCCGCCGCACCATGAGGACTCGCAGGATCTGACATACCTGTGACTGTAGGCCCTGAAAGCCCTGGCCCTCGTACGTTCGCAGAAAGTAGAAGAGTCTCTTGTAGTGTGCGACGAGGTCCTTGCCTCAAAACCCACGGACGAATCGACACTCGGCGCCATGATGCACGTACTCAGAGGGCTCGGACGGCGTGAGTGCCGTGCATCACACCTCCTGGCCTGCGATGACGTTTACGCGCCCCCTCTAGATACGGACATGGTGGCTATGTATGAGGACGCTTACAAGCAGCAGCCCAGCAATGAAGAGTTGGGTTCGCAAGCCTTCATGGCTAACGTCCGCATAGGCAACTGGAAGTCTGCCCAGCAGGTATGTATATCCTGAAACAATTGCCGTTATTCTAGAAATAAGGGTCGCAGATACATGCTTACTCTTGCACAAGATTGCTACGAAACTGCACAAGCAGTTCCATGATGACCATTACCTATACTGGAGTGTGATGAGCGCTGTGCTCCAGGTGCGTCGGATTATGTTCATACCTACCAAGCTTTCAAGTATCTAAAGCTCTCGCTTTGCATAGGCTAGTGACCCTACAACACCTCCGGGCATCCGCCCCGTCCTCCTCAAACTTGCGCACCGACTCATCAGCTCCTCCACGACCCCCTCATTCTATAACGCCGACCGCTTCTACCTACATCTCCTGATCCTTCGAGACCTAGAGCTGTATGATGAAGCGTACGAACTTCTGAACAACGACATTGGCCAGACCATTTGCGCATCCAGCCTTACTTGCGACGAGATCCGGCGAGAAATATGGTGGCGAAAGGGGCTCGTGAAGGAGGAAGGCGAGCGAGCAAAAGCGCAGATCCTCGAGGCAAAGTGTGTGGGCGTAGGACACTTCACTCGTATTTGCTGACATCCCTTCCCCGATAGAGGCAGGAACTGGCTGGAGTTCCTAGCACTCCTTGACGCGACGTTCGCCGACCCGCAGGAGGAGGCTTCAACCCGGATAGAGGAGGCGAGGAAGGTGTTCGAGCAAGTAGCAGAAGGCGACGGGCGGACAGACAGGTCTGGGCGCCTCGCACTGCTAGAGCTTGACAAGCGCGCTGTTGCACACGGCGCGCCTTCGACTGGCTCGCTTGACCTACTCAGAGAGTACTTCACCACCTTCGGCGACAAGCTTGTCTGCTTTGAGGACCTTCAGCCTTACGTGCAGCTAGAGGATGCCCTGTTGGCTGAATGGACACGATTCCTCGAGTCTCAGTCCTCATCATTCGTGCGTGACCTAACGCCCATGCTGACAATGGTCCAGTAGACTGACATGTCATGTACAGACGTCCGTGCCCGACCTTAACCGATATCTCAACGCGCAAAAGCTACTACGGTATAATCTGCCCGCTTCACAGATCACCGCGGAGCTCGAGACGTCGCGAGCCGCGCAATACCTTCAGGTATACCTCGACGCCCTTAAGCTCGGAAAGGACCTCCCAGATACCGAGCTCCAACCTGCAGATGACCTTGCTCTGCTGTCAGGACAGGCGTTTGTCAGCGCGTGGAGGGCAGGCGGGGATGCGGCGTACCTGTACAATGCTGTAGCAGCGTTGGAGTATGCGTCGTCGAGGAGTAAACAATCCTACAAGATCCGTCTTCTACTCATCCGCATATATCGCCTGTTGGGTATGTCCAGGTGCATGTATGTCGAGCAGCGAATTGATGGGCGGATGTCATTGCAGGGGCGCCATCACTGGCACTGGAGCACTACCGGGCGATCAACGTGAAGCAGATCCAGAACGACACGCTCGCGCATCTGATCATGACGCGCGCAACGCTGTTCTCGCTGTCGTCCGTCGGCGACCTGACGTACACGTCGGAGGCCCTTGAGTCGAGCCAGATCTACATTAGCAACTCGCAGGAGGTGCATAGCTATTTCAACCTTCCACGCGATACTCGCTGACGTTGTCTCCTCAGACCGCGGAATATACTGTCCGAGCGTTCGGCAACGAGAAGTATTCCCAGGTGCGCGTTGCTATCGACTGAGCCCCTGTGTCATGCTAAAGTCTAGCAGCTGCCGGAGTTCATCCTTTTCGAGGAGCGCCTCGACAACTCGCTCCAGCGCGACCTCACCAAGATCGAGCACGTCCGGATGCGGATTACGCACGAGCCGCTCATCTCTGACCTCGTCGACATGGAGCTGATCGAGCTCAAGTTCATCTTCGATCGATGTACGTCCGTCCCAGTGCCTCCCCGTATTAGGTTGACAACATTGCAGTGGATCTAGTCCACCACGACAACCGCGACTTCGACGTCATCCCGAACTACCAGCCGCGCTGCGGGCCCTCGTTCAACGAGCAGACTGTCCTGCTTGACAAGCAGCCGGGGGTGCGTTGGGTTGTTCGTTCTCATTGAATGAGTGTTGATCCAACGTCGCGTGCAGCTGGGTTGGCTCTCCACCTATTTGAGGATCTACATCAAGATCTTTCAGTCTGCTAGTGACCTTGATGACACTGTCGAGGACAAGCTCCTCATCGGTGACCGGCCGAAGCCCAGTGTAGACCCCGACACAAAGCTGCCACTCAAGGAGCGGCTAGCTCTGCAAAAACCGGAGGAGCTCGAGGAGGTATGTTCAAGTTACTCGCCTAGATCCATGCCCTTCTAATCAATGCATACACGTCTCCGCAGCTCACTCCGGAGGAGCGGTCATTCCTGCAGTACGCCACTGCGCTCGCAGACTGGCTCGCTCCTTTCCATGACTACATCCGTCCACCGCCTGCAGCGGTCCTCGCCGAGGCGGCGAAGCAGACCGAGCTCAAAACGGGTTTCCCCCTCAAGGGCTACGAGCCGCCGAAGAACGGTACCGCAACCAACGGCCATTCGAAGAAGGCTGAAGAGCCACCTACACTTGCCGACACTCCGGACGTTATCAACAAGTTCTTCGATGGTATGCAGTTAGTAGTGTCAGCTCCTCGTACACCGAATGACTGGTGGCGCAGACATGAACGTGCGCTTCAAGGAGGCCCTTGAGGCTGGCCGACTACCTCCCGAGCTACTGCAGCTAGTGACCCTGACACAGGAGGTACGGGGTCTAGAAATATCATCAGGATGGCTTCTTAGTGTGTTGCAGGGTCTCCTTGTCCTTGCCATCGAGACACAACGATTCAAGCCCGCCGCCGTCATCAAGCAGTACAGGCTTGGTGCTGTACGTCGTCTCAGCTTCGTACGTTGTCCCGGATCTTTTGACATCCCTCGTAGATGGTACAGATCTTTAAAGACATCCGTACGAAGGCTGTGGCCGTCCTTGAAGAGATGTCGGCGACCTTGGTCAAGCTTGCAGAAGAGGGCGCGACGGTCGACAGCCGTAAGGCCTTCGTCGAGTCGTGCAAGCCTGTATGGGATGCATCAGGGGTGAGCATATCGCAGTCCTTCTCCGCAAGCTACCTTCGGCTAACCTTGCTACGCAGCTGTTGGATCATGACTTTGTGTCGAACATTTCGAAGAAGGTCACTGAGTCACGGAAACTGGTGCTGGACGGCGTCGGTAAAGGTGTGGTCAAAGTGTGCAAAAACCATGCGTGATATATATACGTGCTTCATCTGTTCCGCTGGGTCTCGTACTTCCGGGCACATCATGTATTTCCACGCATTTGACACCACCACTCATAGACATATTCGCCCATACTCTGACGTCCGAGGGATGCATTAAAGTGGCCACGTCCGTCGATCATTGTGCGTGTCAGATACACCTCTTCGGAGTCGTCAACAGTCTCTAAGAGTCCATCCTGGTCAATGACCTGCTTGTGACATGCATTCGTTGTGGTATCGCGGCGCGTCGGCCCAGTCCTGGGCTATGTTCATGTGATCGCGGAGCCCGTGTGACTGTGACAGCACGCGTCAGAAAGAACGCGTCCGTGTCACGCCGTGGTACGTCGCGTCGCGTTTCGACTTCACCACCATCCACCCCTCTCCCATTTTCGTCACACAAAACTCGCATGATGAGCCAATGTAAGTGTCATGTACACTCCTACGCTCTGTATGCTGAGGCCACGTAACAGACAACGAAAACCCTTACTACGGAAACACTGGTGGCGGGTACCTAGGAGGTGGCTCGCCATTCGGTAGTGCTAGCGGGAGCCCTGGGGGACAACTACGCGTGAGTTTGTAGGGATATGCGCAACTATATTTATGATTTTAACCGTACGATAGCGTGCCCCAGCTCAACAGTCGCTACGGCCGGTGACAATCAGGCAGCTCCTGAACGCCACGCAGGCGCACTCAGACGCGGAGTGGACGATCGACGACGCTGAAGTGGGCCAGGTACGCCGCGTATTCGAACTTGACCCTTTCCTGTGTCTGATGCTGCCCGACAGATCACAGTTATCGGTCAAGTTGTTTCTATCAACAGCCAAACAACAAATTGCGTGTATTGGCTGGACGATGGGACAGGGCGGATGGAGGCGAGGCACTGGGTCGACGCAGGCACTGACGAAGATTCAGAACGATGGGGTGGAATAACGTATGTCGCGCAATGCTCTGCGTATCAATTTCCACCTCATTCAGAATACACAGCGAAAATGTCTACATACGCGCCATGGGGAGCCTAAAGTCGTTCGGGAACAAGCGATACATCAACGCGACCCACCTCCGTCTCATCAAGGACCATAATGAAATCAACTTCCATTTTCTGGAGGCATTCACTGTTGAGCTGATTCTCCAGAAGGGGCCGGTACGTCATCATTTGCATGCGTACGCCGGTATGCTGACTGGTCGCTCAGCCTTTGAGGCCCAGTGAAGCTGGCTCTCGGGGGGCGATCGCGAACGGGTCAGCAAATGCCTCAGCCTACGACCCACCTTCCTCAAGCGCGACCCGGATGGAGCCATACGCCCATCTGCCCTCGATACAGCGGCGGATTGTGGAGTTTATGATGAACCAGCCACAGCAAAGCGAAGGGATACACGTTGCCGCAGTCGCGCGCCACATTGGCGGGGATGCGCACGCGATCAGGTACGTTGTAGTATCCTCCGTGTTTGAGCGATTCCTGAGGTGTATTCATTTGCAGTGAGGCCTTAGACCGATTGATGGACGAGGGTCACGTCTTCACCACGATGGACGACTCACATTTCGCACTCTCAACATAGTCGGCTCAAGCGGCCGTATCGTGTACTAGAAACACGCGCATATCTTAAGATATGGATCACAGGTCCTCAGTGCGATCATTGTATGTCATACATGTACCATTATTCAGTACTGTGCGATGGTTTCTTCAAGTCGGTAGAGGGCAAACTGCACATGCAAGCCAGAAATTTCAGGTCGCATCTCACACTCTGCCAGCAGCCAATAGAGTGCCAGCTCTGGACAAGCACGGAGTACGACAAGATATAAACTAACATCGAGTCGACAGACAGCGTTGAATTTGACGACGGACCTGTTCATTTTGATTTTGAAGTGGACATTGACTCGAGCTGGTACGACGGTAACGGCATACGGGCCGGGGCTTCTTATTCCTTGCGAACTTGAACTCTCACGGACTCTCCTCCTGCGCTCCCTCAACACGGAGTTGTCTCATTGTTGCCGTGCGTCCACGTCGGTCAGGTCAAGCTGAATCTTTGAAATCGCCAACATGGGTCGGAGGGACCTTCCTGAATGCCAAGGTCCAACAAACGCAGGATTACGTTGGAACCTTGATGCAGCCCATTCAACAGGTCACCGGACAATGAGAAAGACATTGTATTTATATATCCCGACATGCGTCCGGGGTACAGTCCCTTCTCCCACCTCCGCTACTAACCGTGGCATCGAGTCTGCTGTTCCCAACTCCAGCGAACCCGATGTCGGGCTTCATACGCGCAGTAGCGCGGCAGCGCTGGACCACACAGCGACATGACGTTCGTGTCGACGCCATGGGAGCAAAGCGGCCGTTAGAGAGTATTGCGCTAAGAGTGGCAAGACGTCGTTACAGCAGCCAGGCCTCTGGAGGACAGAGCGCGCCTGGTGGTGTAGGCCCCTCATCCGCGACTCGGTACCTCCTGCTCGCTGCCTCTGGATTCGCTGGGGGTGCCGCCGCAGCTCTGGCCTTAAACATATGGGACGACCGAGGGGACGACCAAGTACCGCCCTCTGCATCTGCGCTCAATGATAAGTACGGCTCGCCGGAGGATTTTCAGCGTGCTATTCGGGAGCTACGGGACTCCTTCGACGACAAGGACGCAGTATCGACAGATCCAGATGACTTGCACACACACGGACACTCCGAGAATGACTACCATCCTGGTGCGTATTCGCTGCTTATCCTTGCGCCTTCCACCTTACAGATGGAATTGGTAGGCTCCTTTCCGAGTGTGGTAGTATTCCCGAAGTCAACGGAGGAGGTCGTGAGGGTCGTGAAAATTGCGAACAAGTACAAGATGCCCATTGTTCCGTACTCAGGCGCGACTAGTCTAGAAGGCAACTTCAGATCCGTATGTTCCTGTTTTCACTGTGTGCAGATATTCTACATCCTCAACCGCTTCTCCTTATAGCCTCATGTTGGTGCGATATGCGTTGATGTGTCTGGAATGGACCGAATACTTGAGATCCACGGTTGAGTACTGACTCGTAAATCACAATTCATTGCCGCCATTGATACCTCATACTCTAGAGGCCGATTCCGATATTGTCTGCCAACCAGGCGCTCACTGGATGGTGATAAATGATACGCTGAAGAAGAAAGGTATCTCGAAAGACGCTCCCTTATCTCCTGTCAACTCATCACTTCGCAAGGAATACCTCTATTCTTCCCCGTAAGTCGTGTTGGTGCCAAGAATGTATGCACTGCTCAAGCTTCCCGCCCCTCAGCTGGATCCTGCACCCGGTGCGACAGTAGGCGGCATGCTCAGTACGGGCTGTTCTGGAAGTGAGTACGAGCCCCTGCGTTTCATGCCTCCTCCTGACATTGAGGGGCTTAGCTAATGCTGTCCGATACGGTACCGCCAAAAGCGAATGGTTCCTGAACGCCGTATGTACTCAAAATGCAAGTTGTGTATCCTGTTCCTGAACACTGTGTAGACGGTTGTTCTGCCGAACGGTGAAGTTATCAAGACTCGACGGCGCTCGCGCAAGTCATCGGCGGGTTTTGACATGACGAAGCTGTTCATTGGTGCTGAGGGCACGTTGGGCATCGTTACTGAGGGTGAGCTCCTACTTCTGAGTCGTCAGACGTTGAGGTTGGATTGACGGTGGTATCCAGTGACGATTCGATTGGCACCCTTGCTGCCAACATCCGTGGCTGTCGTTTACTTCCCCGACGTCCGGAAAGCAACCGAAGCCGTACGCGAGGTCGTAAACAGAGGCGTTGGCATACGTGAGCGCACTTTCCTAGTACAGTTTCATAATACGCGCCTAACACGGTCTGAATCTGTCATAGAATGTGTTGAGCTATGCGACGACGATTTCATGCGGTCTACTAACCTGTACGGGATGTCACTGCGAAAATATCAGGAAAAGGACTGCCTTTACTTCAAGTTCCAGGGGCCAACGGAGCGCTCGATTAAGGAGTCGATGGACATCGTGCGGGACATCACTAAGAAGTACGGTGGCTTCGGATTTACGGCGGCGAGCAATGATAAGGAGGCTGCGGACCTGTGGATGGACCGGAAGAACGCCCTGTATTCTGGACTCGCGCTGGTCCCGGGTGCTAGAGGATGGAGCACAGACGTTTGGTGAGAGCTCCATCGTGCGTTCGTGCTGTGGTCCTGCCAAGACTCTAATCTATCATCAACAGTGTCCCTGTTTCCCGTCTCCCTGACCTCGTGTACGAGACGAAGGAAGACATCAAGCGGTCGGGTATAGTATCCACTATTGTCGGTCATGTAGGCGACGGTGGGTGCTACATACGGATGGTAGCATTGAGCCACACTCTGATTAGCATGCCTTCAAATAGGCAATTTTCATGCACTCCTCCTCTTCTCGAATGATGAGGAGCACGAAAGATGTAAGCACATTGTCCACCGTATGGTAGAACGTGCCATAGCCCTTGACGGAACGTGTAAGTCTGCATACTGAACTACTTCCACCCCTACTGATGGGAGCTCTACAATGTAGGCACTGGAGAGCACGGTGTTGGCCTAGGCAAGAGGCAGTACCTCGTAGATGAATTGGGTGAAGGCACCGTCGAACTGATGAAGACAATCAAGTGTACGATCGACCCATACAACCTGTTCAATCCCGGAAAGGTGTGTCGTGGCGGATCAGCGTGTCACTGGTTACTGCTGATCATCCCCGAAGCTGTACCCAGACTCCCCCCGCGAAGGCAGAGGGCAGTGCGAAGCGTAGGCCAGCGTTCCACGCTCCGGATCGTCAGGCGCTTAAAGTGGCTGATGGGCTTCAGATTAACGGCATTTCTGTCCACAGTGGCCGTTGAATATTATACATGTTCGCTGTCGTTACCTTTCTGGGTTGCCCGACAAAGAAGGGTCCGGATCCAAGACTTGATCATGATAAGAGCGAATCAGATTTCAGCACATTGTTCTCTGCCTGCCATTGTCTTTGCTTTCACCCCCACTCCTCCAGTGGTACCCCCTGCCACTGAGCAACCCTTCGTAACTCTGTACAACAACAAGAGGTATTCAATCCGCGGTCAGTTGCCCAATGCTCGTACTAAGCTTCATGATAGCAAATCAAATCCATGAGGTACTCAACTCGGAGTGCAAACACTTCTGCGACCCGACAAGTTATTATGTTATATTCTACACACATGCTCTCGTTGACATGATGACTATTTAGCTGAGCCCGACTCTCGACCATCAGCGAGCACTGCGCCCCCTGACGATCCGTCAGATTTTGAAGACCGAGAGGGCACACTCGACTGCTCCATTCGTTCTCGACGGTGAGATTGAATTAGCAGAAGTCAGTATGATGATATGTTGAATCAAGACGAGACCGATTGACGTGCACTGCCGCAGATCATGATCGTGGCACATCTTGTTTCGGCAGAGACGAGCTCGTCGTTCACAGTGTACCAACTAGAGGACGGCACCGGGCGCATATCCGCAAGAGAGTGGTTCTCGGACGACCATAGCAGATCAAACATTGACCCACGGTCAACAAAGGGACACCGCTACGTGCGGATCATTGGTACTGTCGACCAGTTCCGGGATGGGGCGAAATCCATCAAGGTGACCTTCATCCGGGAGTGTCCCGACCCACATGAAGCGTATTACCACTTTCTCGAATGCTGCGCTGTGTCTCTGCTACAGCAAACCGGGACTATTGTGAGCGTTCCCCTCCCTTTGCACTGTGGATCTGTGCCTCACATACCACTTCTCATAGCCACCAACAAGTTCCACGGCATACCCGCTACCTCGTACTTCAAGGGACATGGCCATGGAAGGCTCGACTGTCGAAGGCTTGTCCTCGCTGAGCCTTGACGACTCTCGTACTCTCCCCCAGAGGCCATTTTATCTGTCAAGCGATCCATTGTCTCACCTGAGCAACCTCCAACGAGGGATCATTCAGGCAATTCTCAATGGCACTTCTACCGCTGCAGGTGTCCCTGTAGTTGTCATTGCTCAGGCAGTGGGGTATATTGTGCGGACCCCCGTAGAGATCAGGTCTGTACTACACAACAGTTCCATGTAGGCATTGATAACCTTCTCTTCATAGTGATGCATTAGACTTTCTGCTTGACGAAGGGTACATCATATGCCCTGTAGACATTCACCATTATGCACTCACTGCCAAGTGCTTACTGCCGCAAGGACAGTACTGCATTCCTGTGGATTAGTCCGGAGGTTTATCTTGTGATACTACATGGTCTCATCCTAGGACTTGCTATCATACATCGTACCAGACTGGAATGGTCTTCACAGCACCACAATTACAATCAACGAAGATGTTTAATCTCGTGTACAAACACAGTCCTGGTTGATTCACCGTGCCAGCCCCGGTTGCTACTCGCACTGACAAGGAAGCGAGCCGCTGGATCAACCACTGTAGCAGCATTGTCAGTGCGAGCAGTCTAAGGGTAAGAGGTATGTACTTACACATGTGCGAGATAAAACCGCCGTGGTGTCCAGGTATGATCTTGAACTGGACACCACTCTTCATCTTCCCCGAAGCATCGGGCTCTCCGGCCTCCGCGACGTTCCACAGCCGGATATTATCGTTAGATGCACTGAAGGCCCCACGTCAGGTCCCATCACCACCAGAGATCGACTCGTACATACCACGCAAGGTGGCGTCCGTCCGGGAAGGCGACCACACACGACACGACGCCCGAGCTCACCGGGTTCCGCAGCGTCTTCAGTATCCTTGGTGTCCCCGGCTGCCCCGTCTGGCGCACGTCCCACACATCGACCGTCCCGTTCCTGCGCCCCGCATAGATCTGCGCCCCGTCCGCGCTCCAGCACGCGCTTACGCACCACGGCGGCGTCCGCTCGCTCATCCACAGCCGGCCGACGCCGTACCCCGGCGCGTTCACGCGCGTGTCCCAGAGGATGACCTGCCCGTCGATGCTCGCGGTCATCAGCACGTCCGGCGAGAACGCACCGTGAACCGCTGAGTCCAACACAGGTGGCGCGTTCCGCGGTGCAGGCGCGCTCCGCCCCGTCTCCTGAGCGTGTGCGCCCGGGAAGGCTAGTCGAGGAGCGGGTGGATGGGCCGGCTTTTGGGGGGGCTCGTCGGGCTCGCCGTCAGCGTCTGGCTCGTCGAAAAGCGGGTCATACGAGGCCTCGGACCTGGTGTCATCCTCAAACTTGTAGGGTGCAGCCGGGGCGGGAGCGGGCTGAGCGGGCTGGACAGTCTCAGCCGGTAATGGTTGTGGTCGGACGGTCGGCGAACTCCAGTGGTGTCCGTCGTACTGACGGACGACGGGGCGTACCGCAATCGCGGTAAGCTGAGCGCCGTAGGCGGTGAAATTACGGACACACTGGCCCGTATTGAGGTCCCATTGCTAACGTTGCCCTGTGAGTTTAAAGTTCAAGGTCTCAGCGTGTAAGAACAACGTACCAAGGCGGACCCATCCCAACCCGCGCTAAAGAAGCCCATCTCATCGTGTTGAAGCGACAGCCCAGAGACGGGGCGACCATTGTGACCGCGCATCACATACATGAGTCGACCTGGGTCATGGCGAATTGTGCACAAGTTGATGTGCCCTCGCTGTAAAGCCTACCTTAGCCTACTGACATCTTATTGAATCACGGAGACTCACGTCAGAACCCGCTAGTGCCCACAGTGCATCGGAGTGCATAGCAAGACTATACACTGGACATAGGACTGGTTCTTCAGGAGGCACAGGCCCGTCTACAGGCGCTGGATTCTCCCACCAGCAACGGATTTGACCTGCTTTCATGAGGCCTTCCATCACGCCGCAATGGTGACGTTGCGGCGCGGTGAGGAAGATCTTCCCGTTGACGGCGGAGAAAATGTCGTAATCACGCACGTAGCCATCGTCCGAGCCAGTGAGGAGATGGGTCATGCATGCAGACGCAGCAAGTGAATGTGTCGGGACAGGATGAGGAATAGCGCAAATGGCCTCGACAGTGTAAGAGCGGGGATGTGACGTCGTGGAAATGATTGCGGCTCGGCGCAAGGTGGCCGGAGATGGAGGGCGGGCGAGTGGTTCAGGACTGGGTACTACTATGTCTCACTCACAGTACCATACTCAGTTCGACGCAGATGGCTCACCTTTTGGAGCTGAGTTCGAGTCTCCTGGAGAGACCATTGTCGGCGCAGCCTGATGGGAAGCGGCGTTGGCATGTCCTGGGGGTGCCTCCGAGGGAACGAGGGGATGCGGGGCTTCCTGAACGCTCTTGCGTGGTTGGACGTCCTCATCGGCGTCGTCGTCGTCGTCACTAGAGTCGTCTGAGGGCGAGTCCTAGGAAACAATGAGTTACAGATGTGGGATAACGAGAAATGCAAGAGCGCACCTCGTCCGCTTCCGTGGCCTCTTCTGCCGCTGCTTCCCTAGCAAGATCGCCCTCAAGCGCGTCGAGGATGTCGTCGTCTATGTCATCGTCTCCCTCTGTGGTCCGGTCAAAGTCGGCGTCGTCGAGCCCAATGCCCTCGTCTTCTGAGCCACTGTAGGCCATGGCGGGCGAGCGCAGTGGGATGGTGGTCGGTGGCCATGGGCGGTCGATCGCGTTCAGGCGAGTATGCCAGTGATCGGGCCACGGGCGCTCCGTAGTTCCCGGCGCTGGGACCTAGGACCGCTTCCTCCAAACCACGATGGTCCTCGCTGACTTGGGCAAGAAACTCAATGCTGCCCTCTCGTCCCTCAACAGGGCTCCTGTCGTTGACGAGAAGGCAAGCATAAACTATCATATTATACTGCCCGAAGTCTGACTAAGAGCGCAGGTGCTAGATGCACTCCTCAAGGAGGTCTGCGCTGCGCTCCTCGAGTCAGATGTGAACGTCAAACTCGTCGCCTCGCTGCGGCAGAAGGTCAAGGCAAAAGTAAAAGCATCGCTGGAGGGAGGCGCAGATAAGGGGAAGGATACAAACAGGAAGACTGTCGTGCAGAAGGTGTGTACGCGGTTATGTCCTGCCCAATCGTCTACCACTGACTGTGCTTGCGAAGGCAATCTTTGATGAGCTTGTACAGCTAGTCGACCCTGGCGTCGAACCATACAAGCCAAAGAAGGGTCAATCCAATGTGATCATGGCTGTTGGTTTGCAGGTGCGTAGATCGTTTCCCCCTCACCCTCTAATCCTCATCGCATCTGCCACGCAGGGAAACGGTAAAACAACGACCTGCACGAAGCTCGCGGTGTACTACCAGAAGCGTGGTTTCAAGTCTTGCATCGTCTGTGCAGATACGTTCCGTGCCGGCGCCTTCGACCAGACTCGGCAGTCCGCTACCAAAGCCAAGGTCGCGTACTTCGGTTCGTACACTGAGACGGACCCGGTCGCCATTGCCGCACAGGGTGTGTCGAAGTTCAAAAAGGAGCGGTTTGATGTCATCATCGTCGATACGTCTGGGCGGCACAAGCAGGAGAGCGAGCTCTTCGAGGAGATGGTCCAGATTGGCGAGGCGGTCAAGCCCAACATGACCGTGCTCGTCCTTGACGCAAGTATTGGTGAGTTCCATATTGTTGAGAGCTGAGTAGGCGGGACTCACTCATACCTAGGCCAGGCCGCTGAGGCACAGGCCCGTGCGTTCAAAGACAGCGCAGACTTTGGTGCAATTATCGTCACCAAGATGGACGGTCACGCGAAGGGTGGAGGTGCTATCTCTGCGTGCGCTGGGATCAATCCTTCCGGAACTCACAGCTTCTGACATACCCTTGCAGAGTTGCAGTGACCAAGACGCCAATCATTTTCCTCGGCGTCGGCGAGCATTTACATGACCTCGACAAGTTCGCACCGCAGCCATTCATCTCCAAACTGCTTGGGTTGGGCGACGTTCAGGGCCTTATGGAGCATATGCAAGATATCGCAACACAGAACCCTGACAAACAGAAGGAGATGGCCAAGAAACTCGAAGAGGGCAAGCTGAGTATTCGGGACTGGCGCGAGCAGATCCACAACGTGATGAACATGTACGTCGCACCACCTCATCCGACGCCGTCTGCTCTGCTCCGTATCGCTGAACCCTTGCCAGGGGCCCCATCTCCAAGATCGCATCCATGATCCCCGGTCTCCCGCAGGACATGCTACAAGGCTCCGACGAGGAGGGCGCCCAACGCATGAAGCGCATGATCTTCATCACCGACAGCATGACCTCGCGCGAGCTCGACTCGGACGGGACGCCCTTCCTCGAGCTCGGCAAGGACGGAAAGCCCGTCGGGCTCACCTGGCGCGTCACCCGCGTCGCGCGCGGCAGCGGCACGTCCGTGCGCGAGGTCGAGGAGCTCCTCTGTCAGTACCGCATGATGGCGAACATGGCGAAGCAGGCCGGCGGGAAGAACGGCTGGCTCCAGGCCGCGCAGAAGATGCAGGCTGCCGCGGGCGGGCGCGGGCGCGGGGCGAACGGCACGCCGACGCCCGCGCAGATACAGGCGATGCAGCGTGCGATGCCCCCGGGCATGCTCCAGCAGCTCCAGCGGCAGATGCGCGGGGGCGGCGGGATGCAGGAGATGATGAAGGCCATGATGCAGGGCCAGGGAGGTGACCAGTTCGATATGGAAGAAATGCAAAGTGCGTTCGCTTCTCGCCGCAGTGTTGTCTCTCGTTCATCGCTCACTGCATACCTCTCTATAGGAATGATGTCGCAAATGGGCGGTGGTCTTGGTGGCCTCGGTGGTTTGGGAGGTCTGGGGGGTGGTATGCCAAACATGGGTGACATGTTCAAGATGATGGGCATGGGCGGCGGTGCTCCCCGTTAGATACTTTGCACCATGTATGAGTTGGAGAAGGCATGTTGGCATACTAGGTACTGTAGCATATGGATACTCTTTCTCTCGGATGTCGTGGACAGTCTCCGATGTGACTGGTAACGTCGCCTTCGATCCCTCCTACTCAGACGCAGCGTAACATTGCTTCAGTTGTGTGGGTTGACTCTGCAAGTACCGTTTTGATGTAACGAGCATCTTAGCACTCATCACTCATTCACACCATGTATATGTGCAGCAAGTCGACTCTCCTGTTCCTGAGATATAGTACACGCAAAGGAACGACTACCACTGACCCCGCTAGCTAAAAATACGGGTGTACAGTGCAAGGAGCAATGGGAAGACGACTCGACGACAAACGCAGCAACGACAGAACACGTACAACAACAACAGTGCGACACACGACAACCCACCGCACAGCAGCAGACCACTTCAGCGTACAACAACGTCTACTTCGCAACATCGCCGTCCTTCGACGAGAACTCCTGGAGAACAGCTAAGGCCTCCTGCACCTTCAAGTTCATCGCGTCGCCGTTCTCGAGCAGGTGGAGAAGCTCAGCGTTGTCCATCTCCAGGAGCATACCGGTGATCTTGCCGGCCAGCTCAGGCTGCGACCTGGGACGAGAAGGCGCGTCAGAAATGCTATCAAAAGGACATACAGTGGAGAGACAAAGACGTACGCAACGATGTTGATGTAGATGTGCTCGCCGAGCACCTGCTTCGCCTCCATGGGAGTGACGGCGGCGAGCGCAGCAGCACTCAATGCCGGAGCCTCACCCGCGGCGGGAGCCGCTGGCACCTGACCCGCAGGGGCACCGGTGCGCGGCTGAGTGGGGGGCCTGTTGCCCTGAGGACGACCGGCAGCAGGGGGAATAGCGCCCGCAGGAGGACGAGCAGCAGGCGCCGCAGGGGGCTGGCCGGCGGGACGGGGCGCCGCGCCGTTGAGGGGCTGAGGGGGGTTGGGTTCGGCGGGGGGCGGCGCACGACCACCAGGAGGGCCGGGACGCGGCGCACCGCGAGGGTACCCATTGGGAATGCCAGGGTAAGGTCCAGGAGGACCCTGGCCGTAGGGACCAGGCATGGGCATACCCGGGACCTGACCGTTGGGAGCGTACCGGGGGCGTGGAGGCATCATGCCAGGCTGACCATAGCCCATCATACCACGACCGCCCTGAGGAGGGAAGCCAGGACCAGGAGGGTAGTACATGGGACCATTCATGTAGCCACCCATGCCGCTGGCTGCAGCCTGCTGCATCCGGATCTGGTTGCGTTGCGCGATCTGGCTCTCGAGCTGCTGCCTGCGCACCTCGCGGCGCTGAGCGAGTGAGACATAGAGGGGCTTCGAGCCAATCATCTTGTTGTTCATCTCAGCGACAGCCTTCGTGGCCTCATCAGGGGACGAGAAGCAGACAAATCCGAAGCCCTTGGAGGTGCCCTTCTCGTCGCGCATAACCTTCGCGCTGGTGATGGTGCCGAAGGGCTCGAATTCACCGCGTAGGCGTTCGTCATCAATGTCATCTTCAAGATTCTTGATGTAGAGGTTGACACCCTGGTACTTGCTCATCTTCTCCATCTTGGCCTGCTCGTAGGACTTCCTGAGCTCCTCCTCGCGCTCAGCCTTCTTTTGCGCGCGAGTAACGAAGAGCTTCCTGCCCTTGTAGTCGTTGTCGTGGAGGGTCTCAACAGCCTTCTGCGCGTCGTCGTGGGCCTCGTAGTTGACAAAGCCAAAGCCGCGGCTCCTACCCTCGTCGTCCTTCTGGATCACGGCGGAAGTGACGGTGCCGAACTGGCCGAAGAGGTCGTAGAACTCTTCGTCATTCACCTCGGGGTCAAGGTTCTTGACGTAGACGTTAGTGAACTGGGCCTTCATCTCCTCCAGCTTGGATTGCCGTTCTTTCTTAGAGATGTGGTGGCCGACGTAGACCTTCTTGTCGTTCAAAAGCATACCGTTGACCGCCTTGATAGCACTCTCGGCAGCCTCAGCGGTCTCGTAGTGAACGAAACCATAGCCCTTGGAACGGCCATGCTCGTCCGTGGCAACCTTGCAGGAGAGCACGTTCCCAAAGGCAGCGAAGGTATCGTGGAGAGCCTGAAGACGTATGAGGGTGACACGTGGTGGCAAACTAAATGTGTATGTACCTTGTTGTCGATCTGCTCGTCCAAGTTCTTGATGAAGATGTTGCCCTGTCCGGTCTTGCGGAGAGCGGGGTCACGCTGCGACCACATGATACGGCTAAACAGTGAAGATGGTCATTAACCGCAACCCCCAAGCATAACACACCAAAAAAACTTACCAGGCGCGGCCCTTGATCAAAGAATAGTTAAGCTGCTCCAGGGCACGCTCTCCATCGGCGGCGTTAAGATAGTTGACGTACGCGTAACCGAGCGAGCGACGGGTGACCGCATCGCGGCAGACACGGATACTGTGAACGCACCGTGTAAGCGACCTTTGACAACGCGAATACAACAGCTGAAGCGTACCTCGCGACCGGGCCGATCATATTGAAAATCTCAAACAACATGGCCTCCGTAACGGTCGGGTCAAGTTCACCGACATAGAGAGAAGCAGATGGGGAGGGCATCTGCGGGGGAGGGGGGTTGTAGGCAGGGACGGGGGCGGGAGGGGGAACGGCCTCGGGGACGTGGCCCTGAGGGACCTCTTGAGGCGTGACAACAGCAGTTGCAGACATTGTGATTTTCTGGGGTTAAAAAGTGGGGTCGTTACTGCTTTGTGGACTTTTCTGCGGCTGCGGTTGAAGATGGTCAGACCGTGGCGAACATCGAACGCGCCTGACGGAAAGAACATACACAGGAGGCGACAAGGCAATGGGTTTTTCAAAGTTTTTATGGAAAGTTTTTTTCGTTTAGCTTTTCACCTGCGAAGAGGGAGTGAGGGAGGCGACGAGCGATGGCGGACGAGAACTGACCTTGGATGATGGCTTGAAGAAAGCCGGTCACCGCATCACAGTCTATATATTCCCGCGTTTAAACTCCGACAGATAGAGTCTTTTGATCAGCCACCATCGGTCGGCGCATCTCAAATTTCCCACGGGTGCTACTGCGACCACCAACCGAGCATGGCAGGCCAGTGGCAAGAACACGAGGGCTCTAACCGACGCACGTTGTGGCCCTACCCCTCACTTACACGCTTCGCTTTGACCAATCGCACGTAAACCATTGTCAGGCAAAGCGCAATTGATTGTCATAATTTAGCGAAGAAGTACATAGGGGTCCGATGCATCCCAGCACTAGCGAATTGCAAACGCCCACATTTGTCTCAACCCCTCGTGAAGTAAGCCTTCGCGCCGTGAGTGGCGAGTTCGGTCTTCGCCTAATGGCCATTCTCAGCGGCTGACAATCGCGAAAACAAGAAGCATACCTTCTCTACCGAGTGGCCCTCGCTCTTGTGGTGTGTCCAAATCTGTCGAGCAATGAGCATGATCCGAGCCCGTTACTGTCCACTAGTAGATTTACCTGTTTGTAGTACAGGGCATTGCCGACACCTTGAATGACCCAGCCTACTGTCGCAACAGTACCCAGCGCAGCTGCGACGAACGCAGGCCTTGTGTACATCTGGATAGTCTGGATCAGCCCAGCGGATCCGGTGCTACCATTGTCGTCAGAGTACTGTTCGGTGGCGGTGGCGTTTGGCATATGCTTACCCCGGTATTCCGATGATCCTGAGCAAAGAATCAGCAGACGTCCAACAAGTTCGAGGGCACGACATACATATATATCGAGAACACGAGGTGGAAGCCGCAGAACACAAAGTACATGTCTGAAATAGACTCAGTTGCGTTCTGCACTGTACATTTGTTGACGTTGAACTTACAGTAGTACAATGCTTGCTCCTTGAAGTCATGATCAGCAAAAGCGGAATTAATCGCGTTTAGGCTCTCCATACCTTCATGTAACCATTGTAGATGGGTCTGATAGATGACCGTCAGAGGAACCAATAAGACGAGCTTTGCAGTACATACCTGTACCACAACAGGAATGAAAGAGGCGTGATGACGAACATGTATCTGGGCCGACCGTCATATGAGACCCTGCTCGTACCCATGTCAAACAATAGAACGTACCCTATACTTGACCCCAAATCACTTCCACCGTTTGACGACCCGGAGGTGAGGATGAAGATGCACGCAATAAAGTTGACGATTAACGTCCCGAAGAGGACAAACCATAGCTGGTACAGCCTGGTGATTAATGGCCTGTGATGTTCGGGAATCTCATCCTTTATGGAGTGGAATATGATGGGATAGACTGCGTAGGATGGGTCAATGGCGTAAACCCGGTGAACGATGACGGACGTACATGGTGGCCAGTTACTCCTCCCGAACCTCCTGATGTGATCCGCTTTCTGGGTCAGCTCCGCCTCCCTACGTTCCAAGTCGCGTTCTCTTGAGTTGAGCTCCTGGACACGAGCAGCATGATTTGGGCTGGGGTAGCTTGGGGCGGGCGATGTACGCGCGGTCGTAGGGTCATCGAATGGGTTTGCATCGAGCGAGTGCGTGGACGCAAAGGGATTTTCTGCATATGTATCTGTTCCTTGCGTTAGTTGGAAGAGGAAGTCCGAACGACGAGTACGCACTCATGTCGAATCGTAAAGCTGTGGACAAAGGGCTTCGCAGCGGTCAACGCGTGCGTCGGCGTGTGGAAGGAGAACGGCGGTGGCACTGTGATGCTGCGGAGGCACCAGTCCCGATTTGGTCGTCAACAGCGCCACGGCCACGTCTGCGCGCGCATCTCCTCCACCTCTTCTCTCTCTTCCCCGAGCTCGCACCTTTCCGCAACCGATGTTCCTCGGGACCAAGTGCCTCAACTCTGAAGCACTGCGCAAATGGACGCTGCTGGGCCGCTACAGCCCATCTGTCTCAAGGCCACACACAGCCTGAAAGATGAAAGATAGACTGCACGCATCTCGACTGCTTGAGGTCTCTCCCAGCTTGGCCGCCAGGACGACCCAGAACGCGTCTCCGACCTCCTCGCAAATCCCTGTTGCAACAACGTGCGCCGCGCTCACCACATTGCCGTTATGGCATCGGCTTCTCGACGAATCCTCGCCGATCGGGGCTCTGAAGGTCCCATGCCAGTCTCGTCCAGGCTAACCCGCATGTGTCCACCATCCGGAACCACTCACACTGTCAGGCACAACCATGACAGAGCTGCAGAGTGTGGCAACGCTACTTGCTACTCCGAGATGGCCAGCCGCTCTCTCGATAGCATCTACGTGACCGCGAGCTCGTTTGCCTTATCATACAAGTGTGGGAGGGTCTCATGGATCAGGATCCCCGCAGCCTCCTGTCTGCCATCTGTCTCTGCTTGACTGGACTGCTACTACATAGCCGCAGTTATACAGCATGCCTTTCCCTCGGCCGCACGTCGCTGAACCTATACAGTATGGCAATGCCTCCTCGTTCTGGGTTGAGTATCCCTCGGGTCTCATCGATCTGACCCGTGAGACGCGCCTCACCCCAAAGAACAATGTTGAAACTGTAACAACGAACGGGGAGCCTCCTCTGTGGGTCGGTACGCAGCTTGAGGTTCCGGTCGACGGAGAAAGGGTCGTGAGGATGGCAAAAGCCAGAAGCGCGATGGTGATCGTAGACATGCAGAAGTACGTATACCGTTCGACCCACCCATTGTTCATTCAAGTCTAAGCGTAGCCCACACACTCAGCTTCTTCCTACATCCGGACCTGCGAGACCATCCCACTGGCTTGCAATGTGTCATACCCGTCATAAACGTGGTTACAGCATTACGGAGCCAAGGCGTTAAGATCTTGTGGGTGTGAGTGTTGCTATTAATAAGAAATTTAGTATGTGCATGATGTTGTGCTCCTAGCAATTGGGGACTCACTGAACATGAACTTACCACGATACCACCGTCCCTGGTACGAAGCTTTATGAAGGATGGCGGGGGAGGCTTCGGTTCAGAGCTCCCAGAGCCCTTCGGCCGGCTTCTGATGCGAGGAGAATACAACGCCGACCTATACGGGCCCTTGCACCAGCTTTATCACGAAGGAAAGAAGGAAGGGACAGACGTTTGGATTCACAAGAACAGGTCAGCAGCAAACATATCGTCCCGCGTTCAGTCACACTCACCAACACCTTGCAGGATGAGCGGCATTTGGGGCTACCAGACGGCCCTGGATCTGTACCTGCAGGAACACGGCATCACAACCCTCTTCTTCGCCGGTGTCAATGCAGACCAAGTGTGTATTCCAACTTGATTTTGCGGTGAGTAGGAGTCTGACGTATGTGGCAGTGTGTACTCGGGACCCTCGCGGACGCCTACTTTCGAGGGTACGACTGTATAGCGCTGCAAGACTGCATCGCTACGACCTCGCCTCCGGGAGGCCTAGAGAATGTGATCTACAACACATCCAGGGTGCGTGCTCGCCTGCCGACAGTGCGAGTCTACGCGATTGACTGACTGACCTTGTGTGCAGGGGTACGGTTTCGTGACGGACAGTGCCTCGGTGGAGAAGGCTATCAGGCAGCAGTCACCGTCGCGACCCCGGTCGCGCGCATGACCTTTCTCTACATAGCTCATGCACGACCGCTCATCCTCAGAAAGGGTATGTTTAAAGTCTGCCTACGGGACACTACATAATTGTAACACCACGCTACGTACTTGGACGCACTGGGCATCGAATAACTCATGATACGCAAATCCCAACTCTAGCGAAGGACGGGCCATAGCCTATTGTTATTACTGACCGGGCAGAGGTGGTGAAAAGCGCCCCGTTCACAGTCAGTAGTGCATCTCTATTATTAGGCCGAGCACGAGGAGTATAGACCCAAATCCCCGATCGCAGTAGAGATCTCATGGTACCATCGGTGCTACTAGTAGTCTACTATGTACCACGACGCAGGCGCCGTTACTCTACGTCTACGCTCGATTGAGCATCAGTGTGTTTTGACCATCGACACCGAGCCATCGAAGCTGTGAGTTTGATAAGTGTGCAGGCACGGTACTCAGCGCAGGAATTCTGATCCGTGGCTGCAGGCTCTTGGTTCGTTAGATCACTTCAAGTTTTTTCGCCCGTCGTATGCGACTTCCCTCCCTGTCAATACTGCGACGGAAGGTGTCAACACTACAGTTCCCGCACAAGTGGAAACGAGCATTCGTACGCGAGCAATACGCGAACGATCCTGTATCAGAAGCAATGTCCACCACCATACAAACCAGCGACTCTTGGCCGGGCTTCGCAGGCCTCCGACGCCTCATCATCTTGTAAGGACGTACTCGACCAAGTACTACGAGTATCTCTCACCAGACCCTCTCTTACCCCCTTGTGGCGTAGTGGTGATTCTTATTCCGCCGTTGGATACAGCCCGACTGCACACCCTCCTCCATCTGAGGACAACCCTATTGGCGTTGAGTTTCCCGGGATGACATGGGCCGAGGACGGCGAGCCTAACTGGGTCGGGCACCTCGTCACCAATTACCCGCTCGCGCCGCTGTTGGTGTACGATTTCGCGAGGGGCGGCGACACGGTGATCGGCGTGCGCAGCCAGGTTGAGCGCGGCTTCATGCTGCATCTCGCGAAGAAGCCGGAGTGGTGTGCGTGGAATGCTAACGATACGCTTTTCGGTGAGATCTTACCGGCTTAGATGAGTGGTTCGTGAGCTGTACACTGACTGACACAGTTACCTGGGTGGGCATTAACGACTGCGCGTCAGTGAGAACTGCACAACGTTCAGTGGCAGTATGCTCACCGCGTGTATGTTCATCAGATACGCTACGGAGGAGACGGTGCCGCTATATATTGGGACTCTATTCGAGCTGCAGGAAGACCTGTTTGAGGACGGTGCGCGTAACTTCCTGTTCATCGACGTACCCCCGGTCCACCGGTCTCCCTCAGGTACGCAACACTCGTGGCACTCACTCTGATATGCAACTGAGGCCATGCGCAGGACAGCGCGTACCTGTTCGTGTCGCAGGGGAGCGACGCTCCGCGCGTCTGGAGCTCTGGAACAAGCTGCTTCGCGAAAAAGCCGCGGAGTTCGCCTCGAAGCATGCGGAGGCTACTGTGCTCCTCTTCTCGTCCTGGGCAACGTTCTCGGGCGTGATGGACAACCCTACTGCACATGGACTCACCGAGAAAGACACTGTGTCGGCTGCTAGTCGAATGTGGGTGGACTTCTTGCATCCCACGAGCAAGATGCACGACATCGTTGCGCGCGACGTGGCAGAGTTCTTGACGAATGTTCCGGCCTATCAGGCTCCCCAAAGGACACCATAGGCGGGACGGTTGGAAGTTGAGGTTTCAGTTGGAATAACGCGACTGGCGCGCAACGATTAGATATGAGGCCGACGTCTCGTTGGTACATACCCCTGCGATGCTGGCTCAGATGTTTCCACAGAGATTTGCGTCTGTACACGTATCCTATACATACAATGCATGTTCATACAATGCAGCGAAAGTGAGATGCGGATGGCTTGAGCGTAGTAGCAATGTGTTCATCGAGATCTCGAGCCCTGCTGTTTCTTCCACTGCTGCTTCTGGGATGACGCAGCGGCCTTGTTCCCGAAGAGGAACCTCGAAGTGTGTTTGTCGGCACCCGTCTTCTTGGAGTATCTCGATGTGCCCCCAAATACCATCTACGGCGTGATGACCTGTGTCAGCACAAGCAGAGAAAAGCAGCATAAGTACTTACTACCCAAATACCCCACAAACTGACGATCGCCGTGCCTACTGACACTAGCAGACCTAGCGAGCCGACAGACTTGGTGTTGTAGGCGATGATAGAAATCAATGCACAAGCTGTAGACAGTGGTGCCAAGAGCGGATGGGTGATGTTTCTGGCTGTAGAGTAGCTCGGGAGGTCTTCAGCTGAAGGGACCTATGATGATACGCCTTGTCAAATGTACTACCCTAGAACGAAATCCGGGAGGAACGCACATTGAGGATGAGGGCAAAAGCTAAGGCCACGAGCAGGATGCCTGTCTGTAGAGAGAAGAACGATTCCAGGGGTGTGAGCGCAGTGCGCCGTTCAAATTCACCCGTGCTTGCGAGGAAAAGCAGGAGACGAGGGAAGAACAGCAGTGGCGTCGCCGCCAACGCCAACCTAGTCAATGGCGTTCTATAGTGTGAGTATTCATTTATCTTTGCAGCACAAGCACTCACACTCCCGCTGCTGTATATGCCCAATAAACCACCGACTCTGCGTCCCGCAGCGCGCTCAACTCTTGGAACTCGGCAGGGCTACCATCGGTGGCCGGGGCGCGTTTGGACAGGTCTTCCAGCTCGATGTTGCTCATGGTCAGTGAGGTTTAGAATGTACTGTCTGGATAATTGCAAGTGTGAGTATGTAGACGTGGATTGCTGCAGCGCTGGTGTATGTCGCTGCGAGCCGAAGCAGGCCTCCCGCAGCGGCAGCGAGGGTCCTGCGCTCGGGCATGACGTCACGCGCAACCGAGATCTGGGCCGTTCATGGCACTGACAATGAAGGAACAGCGAGGAATATGACGCAAAACTCAAGTAAATAGCCATGCAATAGGATACAAAGTGCGATATCGTGATGTAAACAATGTGGATGCAAAGTGCGCGAGGGAAGTACCACCAACAGAGCAAGAATATTCCTCGAATATGATCACCAGCCCCCCTGACCCCAACCGCTACCGCCTCCCGAATCGCCCTGTTGAATAAGAGCAGCACGTGCTGGATGTACACCAGCCGGGCCAGGATTCGGTGTTTGGAAGCCACCTCCGTATGGTGTTCGTGGAGGTGCGCCATACGCAGGTGTCGATGCGCCGAGGGACGATGCACCCGGAACCTGTCCGCCGGGCCCGTACGGGTTCGGCGTCCGACCGATCTGGCGTACCGACATGTGTCCGGGCGTTGCGTGCCCTGCGGCAGGTGTCCGGGCAGGTGTGCGGCCACCCGCACCGTACGGCGTCTTGCCGCCACCCAACCCGCCACCTGAACGGCCAGATTCATGGATGTGCCTAATCTTGAAGGCGTCGCAGAGTTCAGAGACACCAGTAGCAGGTGTGCCAAAGAGGTAGTAAGCTTCAGGCGTAACCCTGACAGGCTACAATATCATAAGCATGGGCGATACATGCAAGACGGGCATACATACCCATGTCTGAACGGTAGAGTTTTTGTTCGCCAAGAAGCACAAATTGAAGTGTCCAGGGCGTTTGCGGTTAAGAGTAAAGCCATACGCGCTCTTCGCTGGGTTCGCAGCGACGTAATTTTTCAGGAAGATATCTACAGATAACGATCAACGACGTGCTGCATCTCAAGGATGTATTGGGACATACGGAGATCATCTTCGGAACCATGCTTGAACTTCTCGTGCGCCATCAGCTCCTCAACCTTGCGAGCCATAGCCTGTACATGGTTGACGATCAACTCGTCCAGATCAGAGTACTGGTGTTCAGCGTCCACGATAAGCTTCGTGCCCACAGTCTGGCCAGTGGGGTCAGCGTTTGGCTCGACGACATCTACGTATATAATGAGCATATTGTATCAACTCTGTCTAACGGGACATACCTATGTGCTGGAACAGCTTGTCGTCCACCTTCCAGGTTATAGCAAGGTGGTCGATACCCTTCGACGACGGCCGGATGACCACGTCGCCTCGCTGCTGTCCGTCGAGGTACTGCTCCGCCTGCTGGGCATTGAAGTTGTGGAAGTTAGGATGCTTGATGACTCTGCGTGTCCTGTCCACTTCCGCACGCTTCTTGCGCGCCTGCAGCTCGAGATCCCGGTCGTACTGTGGGTGATTCCAGTGCTCGTCGTGCCTCACCCGGCGGTACTGGCCGTCGCCCTGGTCGAGATCGGTCGGTCTACACGACAGCTCAACCCAGAACGAGTCCGTCGCAAGATTGAGCTTGACGTCGATGATGACGCCCTGGATCGTTTGGCCCTTCTTCAGCACCGTAGTTGCGTCCGGCGGGGCGCTGTCGTTGGTGACGAACTGCGCCGTAATCATACCATCGATGCCCGAGTCAAGACGAACGGCAACAAAGTTCGACTTGACACGGACGACGAGTACGGACACAATCAACCCGACGCGAAGAGTGCGCTTGGTCTCTCCGGTGAGCATCATGACAACTTCAATAGGATTCGGCCGGACGAATTTTTCCCGCTGCTCTCCGAAGGGCCGTACGAGCTCAGCACGGATGACGTTGAGCGTATGCCGCTTCTTGTCTTGGTTAGTCTCGTACATGTTGACGGCGAAGTCGTCCAAGTTCAGCTCGTCCAGCTTCTTGTCAGCGTCTGAATCGTCCATGATAAGGGACACGACATGCGACGGGTGCTCGTCGTGAACATCTTCCTCGTCCAACTCCAGGGCATCCGTTGCCATCTTCCGGGCAAGTTCGTAGTCCTCAGGATGTATGCGCGTGTTGTCGAGCGGGTCAGCAACGTCGACCTCTTCGCTGCGACGGCCCCGAGAGGCCTTGAGCTCGGCATCCTGGATGATGCGAAGGAATCCGGCAGCGTTGAGGAAGATCTTCATGGTCAACAAGCCGTTCTTCACGAATTGCTCGCGATTGATGACGTTACCACCCTGTGCCAGTTATGAGCCACAGCAAGCGGTGTGGATTGGCTGACGTACCAGGGAAGCGATCTTCTTCACTAGCTGCTGCGCCTTTCGAGGACCCAGGCCACAGACGAATGGAAGGAGGAATTGGTAATACGCGTCAGTGACTGCACGGTTGACGTCGACGCCGACCTTGTTGGTCACATCAACAAGGACCCTCTCGAGCGCTGACAGGAGCTTCTCGGGTGGAATCTACTATGCTGTCAATTACGAGCTGGCCACAAATTGCGGACTTACACACCAAGTTCTGGTTGTCCTCATCGAACATGATTGCCTTGATATCACCACCGAGAGCGGCGTACTCGTTGAGGGGACTCTGCACATAGCGTGCCAGGCCAACGCAATACCTCGCGAGGGGCGTGAGTGCACTGAACTCTTCCTCGGCTCGCTTGCTGTTCTGGTACATGCGCGCCACCTCGTCGAGAACGTAGATGACCTCGATGTTGAGCGACTCGTCCTGGTTCATCTCACCCGTCTCGCCGTTCGGCTTGTTGACAATCTCCTTCACCCGCTGGGCGAGCTTCGCAGTGGCTATACTAAATCCTCCGATCACGATGACGTGTGGTCGACGCCTTTTCAGGATGTCGACAAACTCGTCTCGCGATTCTTGGTCCACGAGATTATCTAGCCGCGTTTGCTCACGGAGACGCCCAGCCTCATCCATGAAGACGATGGAGATAATGTCCTTGTGCGGCTCGCCCTTGCCCCATGACATCGCAAGCACGGACGGCGTTTCTCCAGATGCCATGTCTTCGGTAGCGTAAGGCGCGACATCGATCCTCTGTACGAACCTATCAACAACGGCAGCGTCAACGGGTGATGTTCCGACTTACATCGCGCAGAATTTGTGAGCATTGGTCTGCAAGGTAGTCTTCCGCCTCCTCTCGGACCCACTCACGAGTCCACTTGATGCCAACGGGGATGAGATGCTGCTCAAGGGCCTCCTGAACAACCCGTGATCGTTCCTCATTCCAAGCACGAGCATTGTCGCTGAAGCTATCCGAAGCGAAGGCGTCATTCAACCCTCGTTCAAAGGCCGACTTCGCGTCAGCCGGCAAGCTGATCGTAACAGTGACGAGATGCTGCGACTCCGCTTGTAGTATGTGCAAGAACTGCGCCGAGTTCAACATCTCCGCCGCGGGTCTGTTAAGCAGGTACTTGAAGTTCTACACAGCAAGTGAGTATATTCTCCTCAGAGAAGATGAAGTGACCTACAAAGAAAGGATGGAACTCGTCGATCTTTGCGACTCCACGTTCGGTCGGCAAAACAGAGACAACAGCATCGCTCTTGAATGCATCACGTATCCTTTGCCTAAGCAGCGGATCCTTGCCAAGCTCTGTGGCTAAAATCATCCGGGCACGACCCAACAGCTCCTCGGCTGATTGTGCCCGACTGGAATCAGGGTCTGCGAATTGTTCTGCGTAGGTGTGAGGATTGAGTTCCTGGTCCTCCACGAAGTGGGTATGGCCGTTGGAAATGAAGTTCAAGACCACTTGGTGCGGTTGAATACCATAACCCTGCGTAAACATTATGAGAACAGCACAAGCTTTCATACTCCACAAAAGTCACCTCAGCCAACTTGGATGCGATACTTTGCTTAGCTAGCTCGTAAGGCGAGATTCGGCTGGGCGCCTTGTGCTTCTTCGTTTCGACCTGCTCTTCATCGTCGTGGAAGTGAAGGCCGAAGGTGTTCTTCTTGTTGTCCCGATACTTCATACTCAACCATTCTGTAGTATCTGCAACCATCTCCATCGCCTCAATCCGCTTTCGGACTTCGTTCTCGAAATATTCGTCCGTAGCTCCTAGTCGGGCGTACAACGCATCCATGGCATGGCGTCGATCCAACAAGGAGCAGAACTTCTGTCCGATGGTGTAGACGCGCCAGAGCTCCTCGAGGCTGAGGAGCTCGACCTGCGCATTGAGCTCCGCGGGGTTGAAATACGAGATGTAGTCCCGTTTGTGTGTCCACACGTACGGAACCTCGTATTGTTGAACGAACAGGAAACGGAGGGCGCATGTGATGGCTTGGACAAGATCTGGCAAGAAGCGATGGAATTGGCCATCTCCACGGAAAAAGTCGCGCTCTTTGCGAGGACCGAGTCTTGTAATGACCCATGAGGCTGCGTCATCCAGGTCGTTCTCGGTCAATGGCCTATTGAGAGTCATCGTTGAGGACAATGAAATTGCGGAAGTGGCGAGTTGCATTCGCTCGGGGACGTCTGCTTGACGTATGAGATCGTCATCCTCCGTCAACATACGTGCACGGATCTCTGAAGGCTCGAATACCTATGGAGGCAATGAGAATAAAGAGGACATGGACCGTCGATATACGCACGTCCTGGTACTTCATCTCCGGCTTCTGCTCCACTTCATAAGCCATCTCCTCGTCTTCAGCAAGGGCCCAGTCATAGTCATGGCCATCTCCGAACACCTCCTGCAACTCGTCCCAGGTACTGAGAGCTTATTAGTCCGTCGTCGGGAGCGTATTGCTATGAGTACGCACTTAGCGTCTATGCCTCCGAATTCTGCGGCTCGGCCTAATGCTCTCCTTCGAGCCTTCTCTTGTCGCCGACGTTCTCTCCGCCGTGCTTCTCGAGCCTCCTCATCCATAGCGCCCCCTGCCTCCTCTTCTTCATCCTCATACTCGATGAAATTGTCCATATCGTCGTCCATGTCGTCGTCGTCGTCCCTACCGCCTGCGTTTCGCTCGTCATCCCAGATATTCTGGATATCTTGAACGGCAGGCAACTCCAGATCATCGTTGTCGACGTCGTCATCGGACGACTCCACGACCGCCTTTCGTTTGGATGACGACGGGGCGGGAGGCGACTCCGAATCGCGCGCACGTCGTAGGCGGGTTAGGCGATTGCGAGAGAAGGATGCTCCGGTGTTCTCTTCTAGCAGCTCCAAGTCGTCCTCCTCAAGGACCTCCTCCTCCTCGCGGTCTATAGGTTAAGGGTGTTATTAGCCACAGATAGCAAAGACGGACATGCGCTACACGCACGGCGACGATGATGCTTCTTTCGCCTCTTGCGGCGGCGCCGCCTCTCCTCCTCTTCATCCTCTTCGTCCTCATCCTCGTCTTCGTCAACAATGAAGCCCTCTCGGATGCGCCTCTCCTCCTCCTCGTCTTCTTCCGGCTCTTCTGAGCTATCGTCAGAGACATTGCCGCCGGGGCCGGCGGCGGCGTCTCTCTCGTTTTCGTTTCCGAATCCTTGCATGGGGTCGTCTTGCTCAACCAGATGAGCAGTAGCTGGGTCTGCCACTGGGGAAGCCATTGTAGCAGACGCAAATGGCAACTGTCAGGGTTCGAGAGCCCTAAATCACAGAGGCCTGAGGTTGGTGGTCGAGTTGAGCGCGCTGAGGAATCTCGATTGACGCGTTCGGGCACTGCTGACACGTGACATAATACAATCGGCATTTTGCATTGCCAAGATCCTATGCTATCTCACTATGTTATATACCGCAGGCTACTACATTTAGTATGCTGTCCTTCATAATGGCGCGCATATCGTTCCAGACGCACATCGCCTTCTCTGCATCTCCCAGCACTGATACCATGTTGACATCCACGGACGCTGCCCATTTTCACTTCTTGCGCACTGCCCTTGATGAAGCACGAAAGTGTGAACCAACTCCGACGGCCTTCTGCGTGGGCTGCGTGCTCACCGCCTCTCTCACCGACTCGAGCGAGCCTGTCATCATCGCGCGGGGCTACTCTCGAGAACTACCAGGCAACACTCACGCGGAGGCAAACGCGCTAACCAAGGCGCGTCGCCTCTCCGCAGAGGAACTCAAGGAACTGTTTCCTAGTGCCCCGGAGGGGCTAACCATCGACGACGTCTTAAGACGCTCGGATGTATACACCACCATGGAACCGTGTTCCGTGCGCACGTCCGGATTAGCACCTTGTGCAGATGCTCTGATAGCAGCCAAGACGCGCAGGTGCATAATCGGAGTCGGAGAGCCGGATGATTTTGTGCAATGTGAGGGCGCAAGGAAGCTGGCGGACGCAGGGATCGAGGTGGCATGGTTCAAAGGATTGGAACAAGAATGCTTGGCAGTCGCTCGTACAGGACATGATCGCGCAGACTCATGATGTTGAATCGTACAGAGTGCAAGTCGAAGTTTGTACAAAGACGAAGCTCTACATACACATGTATCATAGGAAAGACTCGACGCTGTTCAATAGCTGCGCCATATCCTGGGCAATAACACCGTGCATCTTACTGGTCGGATGCAAACGATCGACCCAGATAGAACCAGCAGACTTCTTCACGTCTTCTTGAGCAAAATCGAACGCGGTGGGGTCGTCCAGCACCTTGGTAAACGTCGCCCACGACGAGTATATAAGGACTGTCGCTTCATCATACGAAGATGCAAACTTCTCTGCTTCGGCTCTCAGAGCGACGTTCCACACAGCGGTCCGTGGAGGGTGATCAGCGAACATGCGTTGTGCATTCTCTGCGCTGGGTCCTGTGATGAGCACGCAGCGATGTCAACAGGTGCATCAATATACCGAGAGATGGGCCTACCACTAGGAGACCTCTCGACAGGAGGAAGGTCGACAAGTATGAAGTTGCGGGCACCATGTTCGTACAATGTGGCATGAAGGCCAAACAGCTCGGATACGATGCCGGGGATAGCCTCGGGTTTCTCGTAGCTGCACGATAGTCGGGTTGCGTTCAAGGGCCCGCCGAACACAAAGTGGAAAATGGCTCACCCGCAGTCGTTGATGCCGACCCATGTCGCTAGGTTCAACGCATTCTAGACTGACTTGCCTGTAAGTGACACGACGTGACGGCAACGTACCGAACAGTGTATCATCTTCGGACCATGGAGCCCAGGTCGGTCGCGGGGCCAAGTGTGGTATGAAGTCCCTTTCAATCTGTCGGCGAACACCGTTGACGCGGTCCCCGCCCATACCGTAGTCATAAACGAGCATAGGACTCGGTGCATGCTGCGTGGTGAGATGTCCCACCCAGTTCGGCTTCCCAGGTTCAGCCCAGGTGTAGCCGGGAAAGTCTACACCGAGTGGGTTCTCTGGTGTCGGATGTGGCGAACGCGACGTGTACCCTACATCGCAGTAGGACGCCCCGCTGCCCGAACGTCGATGTGTCAGTGCGACGCCACACTGGTCGAGGGATACTGCAGCGCGTACAAGACGACTAGGTGCTTCACGTTGGAATAGCCACGCCAATGGTTGCGCACTGAAACTATTGTGTTCTCGAAGCCATTGTTCTGCATCGTAGTTGCTGCTCTCAAATGAGAGTGTCCAGAGAGAGGTTGTGAGTGAAACGCAAGTCCCAGCTGCAGGCCATCATTCTGACCAAATCTAGCTAGAGACGGGCACCGTGACCCGGACCGAGCGGAAGGAAACCACACACCAGCGCCTGTCACGAATCTCACGATCACTGATCGTGTGTATAGGCGCTTACCGCACAAATTCACAGCTGCTACTGAGCGCCCATAATCTGCTCCCTGCCATTATCTTGCCAGAATGCGTATAGAAAAGTGCTATTTCTGCTCGAAGAGCGTATACCCTGGACACGGTACGCTAACCTAACTTTCATCCACCCTTTGCTTTAAACTTTCGCAGGTAGTGCGTTCGTTCGAAACGATGCAAAAGTCTTCCGGTTCTGTACTTCAAAGTGGGCACTACGATTTTTCACTGCTACTTGTCTTCATTGAACCACTCATTTCTAGGTGTCACAAGAACTTCAAGTAAGATCCACGGAGCTCATGTGTTATTGAAAAGCTAATGGTGCCTGCAGAATGAAGCGCAACCCGAGGAAAGTACGATGGACGAAGGCATTCCGCAAGGCTGCTGGCAAGGAGATGACGATCGTGCGTGGTGCCTCTTCTCATCATAGCCCATGGCAGGCTAACCTACCCACTACCAGGACTCCACGATTGAGTTCGAGAAGCGCAGAAATGTCCCTGTGCGCTACGACCGCGAGCTGGTTGCGACTACGATCAAGGCGATGAAGCGGGTTGCGGAAATCAAGCAGCGCAGAGAGCACGCCTTCTGGAAGAACAGGTGCGTAGTGATGATTCGTCAGGGCCTTGAAACATGACTGAACATCACTGCAGGATGCTTGCAAGCAAGGAGAAGCTGCGGACACACAGGAAAAAGAAGCTTGAGGCAGCAAAGAAGGCCTCTGTCAAGCTTGTGGAGCCCATGGCCCTCGATTCACCAGAGAAGGAGAGGATCCGCAAAAAGATCAGGGTGCCTGCCAAGTCTCGCAGTGCATTGATACCAGGAGAAGGCCGTTCTATGGGAATGGAGATCGACTGAGCCTCGTCGAACTGATTCTTGCCTACCGTCCATATCCATGTCTGCCCCTCATATGGTCGCCCCGCTTTCCGCCGCACTACACGTTCATCATCTTTCTACATGGTATGCATGATGTATATGATACAGCAATACATGGTGTGGCTGTTGTAATATGTATTGGTACAAGTGATCCCAGATGCCTGCTGTCCGTAAATGATGGTCTACCTCTATCGCTGCTTATACTTCGCCTCGTTCTCATATCGTGCGTTGGGGTCTAGCTGGTTGTGAAGGCCTAGCAGGGTCTCCCTGACGGCTTCGCTCGCCCCAATCATCGGCTTAAGCACCGCGATAGGCACTGCGCGCACAACGGCTCGTACAGGGCCCTACAGACGTAGTCAGTTACTCGCAGCAGAGAGTACCCAAAACGTGATGCACACCTCACTGCCAGATCTCTCATATACTTCCATGGGCACCGCGAGGATCGTCTGTGCTGCAGAGTTCAGGTTTCTCCGCAGGCTCCTGTATGCTGATCGCATGCCCTCCTGGACATTCATAGGCTGGTCAGCGTAGCGGCTAATTAAGTCTCCTTCTTCCTCGTCTCCCAACTGTCCGCCCAATTCGTCTAAGAACGGCGAGCCAGGAACTGTCTCCGCTGTGATGGGGTCCTTGAACTGACCCCCGATGACGTTCTCCGCCTGCTCAAGTATGACCTGAGTACCGGTGGCGAGCCGTGCGCCGAGCTTGATCGCCTCCATTGCGGTAGACTTGACGAATGCGGTCGTGCCTTTCTGCAGGCCCCTGACAACACGCCCGTCCTTCTTGTACTGGGCGATGGGTAGCAGAACGAGATCAGCAACGCCGGAGCCGACGTTGACTACCGAGCGAATGGGGGACACGCCGGAGATGACGTCTACCAACTGGGTCGCTTTCACGTCCGGTGTCCAAAGGTCGTTCAGGAGGTCGAACAGTCTCGGCCACCCAGCGATCTACCAATCAATATGCACTTAGCTCCGTGCACTTGATAGTTAGGTGCTACTTCACTTACTCCAGTCAAGGTGATGTGTCGCAGTGTCATCTCCGCACCATCGAAATGGAAGAAGTTCATAAGCTCGATAGTCCGCCCGTCACGCAGCGCTCTGTAATCAACCCGCCGCGGCTTGTAGTCGAGTTTGATATCCACTGGAAACACTTCCGCTTGTTCTGACCGGCTCATGAGTGAGAGCAGAGACAAGAAGTTCAAAGGTAGCGTACGGAAGTATATCTGATCCTCAGGGTCTGTAGGCTGGGTAGGCGCACTTTCGGGATCCTTGAAGCTGAAGAACTTCTTAAGGAAGTCTAGCGCGTCTTGGTCGACATGCAGTCTGAGGGGCAGAATCTTGGCCTACACAATGTCAAGTTGAGCGACGTAGAGACACGGTGACGGGCTTACACGGAGTCTTGCTTCCTCGGATGGATGGTTCAGAACGGGGTGCAGGGTGCGGAGCTCGACGCGGACCATATTAGACCCAGTCTCACGTATGTTTCCTCTGGAGTCTGAACGCGAAGACGTCAAGAACTTCTTCCAGGTCGAAGTCTTGATATGGTCAAGGATTTCTACATCCTCCATGGTCACCAATGTCCGCGAGACTAGTTCCGCCGCGGGAATATATTTATCGATCTCAGCGTTGAGACCCATGAACCGGAACTCAATGCTGGGACCCCTCGACCTAGTCGTTCGCTTCCGACGAGTACGACCTTGGGCGACAGTGCCTCTTCCAGGGGAATTGTGGACGGTCTGTGGCTTCAACGACTGCCAGGAGCTCTGACTGGCTGTCTCCAGCTCCTCGTTCAGCTCTTCGTCTATGGCGGCGATAAGGGCACCAGGCTCGAGTTCATCTACGTCGTGCTCCAGCCCGATGTAGACCGAATTGAACAGGAGTGTGTTGGTCTCTTCGACGCTCGGGTCTGGCGTCTGCCCACTTGCAACGAGCTGACGTATCTTGGCGAGCTTCTTGCGCATCTCCTTCTGCTCCTCCTCGATGATCCTACGCGTACGTATCCAGTCGTACCCGTCGTACAAAAAGAGCGTGGCCTCGCAATTGTGGAGCCGAACGCGGAGGGTCGTCTCGCCATAGCTTGACGTATCAATTGGTCAGTGTCTCTGAGGGAGGTTGGCAACTTGTGCTCACCTGTTGTCCCCATCAACTGAATCTGGAGTCATGGTGTCAAAGTAGTGCTCGACGATTTGCAAACCTTCGGGACGGAGCATTCTGATCGTCTCTCCTCCGTAAGCAGAAGTGTTACCCCTATCATCGATGTCGTCACCAACAGTCGTCAGCGGATTCACGTCGGACTCATCAAACTCGTCATCATCGAGTTCTCGAAGGCCCGCAGCCGCACCGAACGACTCGTCAAGATAGTCCGGATTTGTCGGCAGGTCATCGTAGATCATGTCTGGGGCTGAACCAACCTCAGGTAATTGTCGGAATGCATGCTCATCGAGGGAAGCTGTCGAGGTAGTGTAAGAGTGATGACATCCGCCAGAGAACGCGGAGCGCACCAAGAAGGCCGCGAGAAGGGTCTGCAGCTTCCGAGAGCCTGGTGGGTTCATTACGCTTCTTTGGAGGCAATCTTGGTGATCGTGAGTCATGCAACGCGTTTAGGTCATCGTCAACTTACTGTGCGTCTGGCGGGGATGCGAAAATGGAGGTGAAGTCGCTGATGAAGGCAGTTAGCGCAGAGATAGTATCTGCGCAGAGGTGCAGCCCGAGAGCCCCTTGAGAGACAGATACCTAAGGAAGTAATGAACACGGTGGTACCGGTGACAAGGATGTACCTACCCTGGTTTCTGATATATCTGCATCGGTCAAACGAGAGAACCTGAGCTTGAGATTGACCAACTCGGCGAGCAAGGCAAAGCCTGCTCTCTGCGATCGCCCATCAGTCTCGGGAGGTTCTTCGTGACCATAGGACGAACCTTCCAGTATTCAAGTCCCGATGACTTCGACGTTGTATGTCCAGTCTTCGCACCATCGAGCTGCCGCGGTACCGCATGCACGTCGTCCACAAGCAGTAAGGAAAGCGAGGGCACATCCAAAAGGAATGTGAATTCCAGAGAACTTCCTTCGATAACCGTGGAGAAGTCTAGCTCCTCAATGTATGGTACCAAGGCGCCTGTGTAAGTAGGACACAGGGCATGCAAGGAAGTGTCGACAACTTTGATCGACAGTCTCGTGCGCTCGCTCGGAACGACGGAATCAAAGGCCTACCAGTACAGCAAATTGGTCAGTGCATACGATATCGGATGGACGCGACTCGTACCCCTGGCGGTGCCTTCGCGAATACCGCTAGGTCTGATGTCCAGGCAAAGTCCGGATGAGCTGTGAATGTGATACCGCGCAGGGTGAGCTTGACTCTGGACTCTTTCGCCGTCGTTCCCGGCACAACCAAGGAGATAAAGCGGACTTTCACGGCAGACTGTTGTGCAGACACCTGAAGCATTATACTCAGTAAAGGAAATCGCTCTACCGGTGACCTCACTTACTAGACTGAAGGGTTGAGTGAGCGCGAGAATAGAGGCCGTGGAGCCTGACTTGGTGATCTCTTTGACTGAGATGTCCCGGATACCAACGGTAAGGACCGTCTCATCCTACAGAAAGCACTCAGCAAATCAAGTGGGTCCCAAGCCAGTCACCCTGACCTTCCCCTCTGGTTTAAGCTCGACCAGCATGTCAACATCATTTACCGAGAGATCGAAGGGCCGCACGGTAGGCACGCCCTCATCGGACCGAGGGACAAACAATCTTACTGATCCTGTAATCCTCTTTCATCAGACGACTGTCGGCAGAGACGAGGATGATCATCATACCCTCCCCGATTGTGACCTTCAGAGCGATCTCGGTACTAGCTTCTGGCGGTTTACTGGCGAGGCTCCCGCTCTCGGCTTGACTACTCCCGCTCCTCGACTTCGCAAAGTATCGGCTCCCGATCATGCTCGAGTCCCTGCTGTCCGCGCGCTCCGTATCCGTGTCAAGAAGCGCAGGCTCTCCGAATGCCGCATCTAGCAAGCAGGTCAGGTCATCCGCCCAGAACTGCAGACCATCCAGAGTCGACTTGGACAATTCGACATGAATGGACGGTATTTCAGTGGCGACGACCAATGAATGAACTGTTGAGGTAGGCTCAAGCGACGATACCACGCTACTGCGCCTGATCTGCAGAGAAGGGCGGATCGAAGTCTCAACAACGGATGCGTCCGGCGACGCGCTGCCAAACCTGGTGGCATCGCCTGCGCTGTCGCTGCGACGCGATGGTCCGAGGGAAACGATGGCGACCGCCTTGGTGGAAGCCACAGGAGCGTATGCGACGACGACACGCTGACACTGGGCGTGCACCAATGTGTTGTCACCGTCCTTGAGAGTACGCCCACCAGTGGCGAAGTAAGCGTCGTCTGTGGGAGCAAATCGAGCTGCCTGTGGTTGTGCTGGCTTGCCTGGCGATACTTGCAGGTCGTAGAGGTCGAGGATCAGAGCGCCCGATCGCTGTGCACTTGACGGCGGCGTGTCACGGATCTGCACTCGAATGACAGGGAACTTGACCGAGATTGTATGCACCTGCCCACGATTCCTGTGTGTCCTCGGCTGAAGAAGAGTTAGTTATGTCTTCCGGAGGAAAATCGCATGCGCATACCTTCCGCCAATCTTTGACGCGTTCGACGGCAGGATCCTCGCGCTTGGGCCTTTGCCGATAATCATATCCCAGGTCCAAATCGTCCAACACAAGCTGCTCAAGCCGCCTCCTCTCCTCCTCCTGCTCTTGCGCCGATCGCACCCCGAAGTCCATGCCAGCGCGCGGCGTGGCAGGAGGCGTGTCCGCGTCGTCCTCGATGTCTGACTCTGCTTCACGTGAACGTAACAGCGAAGCGCGAGACTGATCAAAGACAGACCTCGACGGAGTCGTGACCTCTTTCAGAAACGCCATGGTTGCACTTTCCTCGCGCCCCGCCTGGCGACCCAGCACCAGCCCAAGGTCAACATACACATGCAGAGGCTCGAAGGAGACCTCAATCTCCGGGCTTTCCTCCTTGTGCACCGAGTGGCTCCGGATTCTCGCGACGATTGCAGGTCCAGGAGGGCGTAGGGGTACACCACCCGAGGCGAGCGACGGCCGCCCAATGCCCACCTGCCCAGGCGAGGTCGACAAGAAGCGGGGCATTGCCCGCGGGGTAGGTGGGCTCGCTGACGACGGTACACCACGCTGGGCGCGGGGCGGGCTCCGCGGCCCCGGGCTGTCTGTCCGGGACTGTTGGTGCTGCTGCGCGGCCTTGCTGCGCCAGATGGACAGCTTCGCGGAGGCGCTCCGCCGAGAGGGGTCTGTCCAGTCCACTACTTCGAACGTGGGCATCAGCGTGTTGTGCACATCTGGTGAGGGCGTATTGGAGTGGTCGCGAGGATACTGGGAACGTAGGTTCGGGTCGGTGATGACGATTGAATACGCGTAGAGCTCCGCTGGTGTGCCTGGGGCGTCGTGGTTCGGCTGCAGGAGGAAGGCGAAGACAGAAAGCTCCGTAAGCGTTAAGTTGACCGACAGGTTGACGTTCGACTCGCTGTGCGACTTCGACGTTCGCCTGCGATCTTGCACACGCGCAGAGTCACCACGCTCAGCGGGAGCAGGAGAGACAGATGCTGAGATGGACAGCTCCTCGAGATGCGCGCGAACGTACCCATGCGGTATCTTCGGCGGTACAAGCGGGCGAGCGAAGAAGTCCGACAATCCACGCGTATCCGTCTGGGGCGGTGTGCTTGATGGTGAAAGCAGAAGGAGCACGGCCCCACGCAGACGGAACTGTACATCCAAGGCAGGGATCGCTGGCTGCCCAGTAGCAGTCGAATCGGAAGAGGCCGGTCGAGCAGGAGGCGGTGAGTGCAGGGCCCATATGTCGGCGATGTCCAGAATGTTCCTGACATATCGAGCGTTGAGGGCAAGGGCGACGACTCCGACGTCCACATTGACTCTGAGCTTGTCTTCCACAACCCGGGCATTACTACCCCGGCGCCGGCTTGATTTCGACCCTTCAGAGGGTCTTGAACTCGTGGACCCCCCGGTAGCTGGCGAAGGCGTGGAGGCTGGTGCAGGCGTATACAGACGTATGGAGATCGGATCGGCCCCGAAAGAGACAACGGTCTCGTCTTCCACCTCTTGGATGCTTGCGACGGGAGGCGGCCTACGGGGAGAAGCAGGACGCGGCGACGGCTCTGGGCACAAGACAACATCGTCGGGCGGCAGGCTGCTAATCACTGGAGAGGTCGACACAGCACTCTGGTACATGCTGCTCGCCACAGAGGTAGCGGGCGAGACCGGTCGAGGCGGAAGAACCGCTATTGACTGAGACATCATCAGTTGTGTGTCCTCGTCCATGTCTGACGAGTCTGATTGCGGCGAGGGAGGCGTGGGAGGACTTGGGGGCGACGCGATCGTCGCCACCGACGGCGCGCGGGTCAGAGGTGCACTATGCTGCTGTGTGGGGGTTCTAGCTGGGCTTGTTGGACACAAGCAACGGGTTGTTACAGTCACCCCATTCACGGTGACGGCACGTGTGGTGCCCTGCGCCTCTCGGTTGCTCGAACCTGCATCCACCGACGCGTTTGTCTCGGTCCCGTAGCATACCTGAGCGATAGACAGTGTAAAGCTAGCCTGGTGCGGATTTACGATCGTGACCTTGACGTCGTCCGCATCGAATGCGAAGCGCGCCAGCAGCTTCTCAAGGAGTGTGGCGAATATGGACACACCGGGAGGCTCCATCTCGCTCTGAGAGAGCTCTTCATCGGACATGAAGGGGTCGAGCCCGCCAGGTAGCATATCGTCTCCGTCTCGGAAGGGACTGCGCCCTCCAGAGTGCATGGACTCACGAAGCGCGGCTTCGTCTGCTGGGTTGAGCTCTTCGTGGATGAAGGACTCCGCGACAGAGACCACAGACTCTGCGAGATCAATATGTGACGCATTGATGTCGGATGCCTGTGGTGCGAGGTAGAACGTCAAGTGAGGGGACTCGACGGAGAGGCCGATCGTGGAGGTTAGCGGGTTAGGCCATGGGATCCGTGCGGTGACTTTTCCGATGGAACCATCATGCAACTGCAGAGGCAGCCCAGATATCAGTGAGTTAATTGCCTGATTTTGTGTTAGTCATGAACACAATCATATGGACAGAGGTGGAACGCACGTCGTTATTCAGCTCCAGGTCCCGTATCTGCACATAGCCCGACCCGATCTGAGAGTCCACCTGTTGGAGATCAAGTTGTCCTGGTTTGAGCAAGTGGCCGAGAGATCGCTTCAGTGCGAAGGAGATAAAGCGTCTCTGGATCCCAGTGGGTAGGGAAAGGTCGATCGTGGGTAATGAAGGCAACCAAGAGGACCACCAAGACATAGTGCGTTGTGTAGTCTAGATGATCGTGTCAGTCGTCAGGATGTATTGGAAGCATGAAGCGTGCAAAGCAGTATATACGGCTAGTGAGCTGCAGCCAACCCTACTTCGAGAGCGAAGGTGGTAGTTGGGAGCATCGCGGCAGAGGACCCTTCATGGGCGGGCTCCAGCGCTCAACACGTGCTACGGAGGTGCGCTCGTGCTCGCGTGCTCTCCGGGAGTCCGGGACCCACGACGGGTACGCGTCGCGTTCTCGAGCGGAGCTGCGTTCACTCATCAGGCGGAAATGTTGCAATCTGCATTTTGACGCGGCATATATGTAGTCGAGCTACTTGCTCGCAAAACGAGGAGCGTACACTCACTGTAGACGACGAACGGCGTTGAAGATCGCGCGTCTCAATGAGATGCGAATCTGAGCACCGTTCTCGGGGCGCCCACACACACGTCAACCGTCGGCTCGGCAGTATACGACCGTCCTCCTCCCTCCCAAAAAGGTCGTATTTCCAGTCTGCCTAGGGGAGACAAGCTTGGGAGCAGTGTCGCCCATCCTTCCGCGCACTGTCGTCCAACACCTTACCTATCACAGAGTGTTCAGCCCCGGGAACCGCAGATCGCAGCTGTAGCAAGTGATCAGTACTTTCCGCGCCTCCAATGCAGGCCGCGCTCCCAAGAATACTAGTAGTCGGTGGAAATGGCTTCGTCGGTCAGAATGTCTCCATAGGGGTTTGGCATGCGGACTCATCACCAATGACCTACTATCAGGTTCGGCTGTCTGCAAGGCTGCCCTCGCTCGAGGCATGCAAGTCACCAGCATAAGGTGTGTCCATGCTAGAATTCAAACGTACCACTTGCGCTTGTCACTGACTGGCCCCCTACACAGTTCGTCAGGAGAGCCGTTCAAGACCCCGAAGGGTCACCACCCTGCTTGGGTGTCTAAAGTGTTGTCACATCCTTGCTCGTGTCTCGTTCCTCCCTCATACGACCCCGCCGTTAGGTAGATTGGCGCGCCGCGAATGCTCTGCAACCCGAAACGTACTCGCACCTGCTCCCTGAAGTAACGGCAGTCGTGCACACACTCGGGACGCTCCTGGAAGACACGCGATACAAGAAAGCACTGAGCCGAGGGGACATCCCAGCTCTCGCAGGCATTGTCGCCTCCAACGTGTTCGGCGGTGGGCCGTCGAGCAACCCCCTTGCTAGCGGTGATGGTAGGCCTAACAGCTACGAGACGTTGAATCGGGATGCAGGTACGTCTGTCTATCATTCCAGTGGATATATGACTGATCATTCCTTAAGCGATACGTGTTTGCGACGCATTCACATCTTCAAAGCCCTCCAATCGTGTAGATGGACCAAGACCTTTCGTGTATGTCTCTGCAGAGGACATTTTCAGGCCAATCATACCTGCGCGATATATCGAGACGAAGCGTGAAGCAGAGCAGTACATCGGCCAGAAGGTAGCTAGTGACCCTGGCTATCGGGCAGTGTACATTCGCCCAAGTACGTGTTGTCGGAACGGTGGCTCATCCAGTCTGACTGACGACGAACTGTCCTTCTAGGCCTCATCTACCATTCTCACTTCCGCCCACTAACTTCGCCAATCGCCGCCTTGCTCGACTTATCTGCGACGGTCCACCGGAAAGTCCCGCTTGGTCTACCTACACCCTCGGGCTTCCTGCGGGCTCTAGGATCTGCATTTTCCCCTCCGCCTGCGCCGCAAACGCCGGTCTCAACTTCGCCCCTCGAGTCGGTAGCCAATGCTCTGACGATCCCGCCGATCCATGTCGACCATGTCGCTGAGGCCGTCGCTATCGCGGCAGATACTCGGAGAGTGGACGTGCGGGGTGTTTTGGGTGTCGCAGAGATGAGAGAACTTATTGGATGGTCGCAGAAAGGTCAGGCGCACAGTGACGTCCATGTCCCAACGAACGTGTAGCGTACTTCCTCGTGTTTAACACTTCAATTCACATGCAGAATACACGAAACGTACGATTGCTTACCGAGACTGTAGAACCGCTCCCCACCCGAGTTGTTCCGAGCCCATATGTGTTAGACGGCGTAGAACGTCGTAAGACAAGATGTGAGCGGTCTCCGACCGCCCTCGCCCGAGAGATTTGAAATAAGCACGTACCGGAACGGCCTGGGAGCACAGCAGCAGACCAGGAGCGGGGCAGAGCGGGCCCTGTAACAGGCGGCTGTGACGAAGTAAGTCGGCGAAGGACAGGATGCAGCCATCGCGTGATCGCGCTCGGAAGCGCGGCGCGGGGGTAGGCGGGGTACATACAAGTCGTTGGGGAAGCCGCAGCTACACGTCGCCCTGCAGATCTCACCGCTCTCCGTGCTCCTCCCCTTTTTCCAGCGCCCGGCACAGACAGCTCCAGGCAGACGAGGTGAGGAGAGACTCGCACACAGTTGCAGCAGCGCGCACGTTGACGCCGGTGATATTCCCGCACTCGCGCAATCGATTCTCGAACGACTCTGGGCCTGCACCCGCCGCGCACATAACCCAGGTCGACGCGCTCGGGTCCGTCGCAGCACTTGGACAGGAAAACCGACCATCTACGACCCCGAGGCACCTTTATACGCTCCGCCTCGTCCAATCGCAGCCGCATGTCTCTGTCGGGCCTTCTCAGCGCCTCCCTTCGGCCGAAGAATGTGTGCGCACACCCGCGGGCCTTCCGATCATCCGCTGCTGCGTCCAAGGCCCTTGCCTTCTCTCTCAATAACGTCGCGGCGAGCGTGCAGAAGCCGGAGGCCGACCATGGCGAGCGCAAGGTGCTCCGCATGCTCATGTTCGGCAAGCCCGGCGCAGGCAAGGGGACCCTCTCCGCACGACTGACGAAGAAGTATGACGTCCTATCTTTGTCGACCGGAGACCTCCTTCGACAGCAAATCGCTGGACGGTAAGCAGTTTGGCGACAATCACAAATGTACCTTCTGAATGGTCCCACTGAAGAACCGACGTCGGGTTGATGGCGGAAGAGATCGTCGCCTCCGGTGGACTGCTACCAGATGATATCATGCTCAAGGTCGTTTCAAGCCAGCTGGATCTGCTCCATAACAAGGTATGTCTGCTGTCTGACCCTGCATCATATCTGGCCACGCTAATTGTCATACGGTGTCCATCACAGCACTGGCTGCTTGACGGCTTTCCACGTACGGTCGGACAGGGGAAACTGCTTGACGACCATCTAAGGTTCGATCCAGTGCGGCTGCGTCATTTCAGTTCCGCACACTCAGCTTTGCATCACACACAGACGGCAAGGGACACCTCTTAGCCTGATTGTCAACCTTGATGTCGCAGACGAGGTTATCCTGAGCCGGATATCCGACCGTTGGGTCCATCTGCCATCCGGTCGCGTTTACAACTTGTCATACAACCCGCCCAAGGTACCAGGTCTCGATGATGTGACTGGTGAGCCTCTCACGAAGCGAGCCGACGATAATCCTGTGCGTAGTCTTTCTATTCGTCGTATATCGCACGAGGCTTATCTCGCATATAGTCGGTGTTCGCTCGTCGACTGGAGAGGTTCTACGAATCAACTTCGCCTCTCCTTGAATACTACCGCTCGCAATCGCCCCTCTACAGGGTGAAAATGGTGACCCTGTCCGGTTCAACGTCGGACGAGATCTGGCCCCAGCTCGAGGGCGTCATCCGCGCAAATTTTCCCCACGTGAAGGAGCGCACGGAGAGCCGGGAACAAAAGCGACGAACAAGCTTGAGCGAGGCCGTCATGGCTAGGAAGGAAAACATGGAGCCCCCAACAGAAAAGATGAAGCTGAAGCACTGATGCGTTGCCTGTTTTTCAAGTTTGTATCTGTTCGTTCGCTTTCTCTATTGGCACTTGCTATGGCTATTCCTTACGTGCTCATTGGTTTTTCGATGACCTTACTCTACCGACCCGTTGACGACTCGTTACTCTAACCTGCTGCTACGATCGTTGTATTGCTAGCATGACTTTCGTTACCTGGTGACCTAGATCTACATGTCTACCCTTTCACGGCGAGTGACTCCCCGCGTTACCTCAAGGCATATCTGTCGAGACAAACAATCAGTGAGAAGGGAGAAGAAGCAGGAAGGGAGAGTGCGTCCTACATGTATACAGCATAGAGGCCTTCAGGAAACCCGCGCTGCAACTGTTGGTGCACAAGTGTGAGGCCTGCTTCTGTGAATACCTTCTTCCATGCCAGGTCCGATCTTGCCGTCCTACCGTGAGCTAATAGGTGTTTTGATGCAGAGGTAGGCGTACCTTGTTATGCTCGAGTCGGTGTCATCGAACACGCTTGTCGGCTGCCCGTCGTCGTCGTAACAGCAATTCTCTTTGACGATGATCAGACTGCGTGTGGGGTCCCGGAGGCTGCGCTGGCTTCTCCGCAGGAACGTCACCAGGTCCGCGTCGCTGAGAGATCCCAGACACCACTGGCACCAGATGATGTCAAAAGGCTCGTCGAGATCATTGTTCGGCGGGACGTATCCGACGCGATCTAGGAACGACGGGGATCTGGACGGCGAACAGGGGTCGATGCCTTGCAGGGTATCTTGGATGAAAGAAACGCTTTTTTCCCTCGATGCAATGCCTTTCCACGGCACAAATGCTGTGTCGGCCTTGATGGCCGTGCTCTCGCTCGTGCGTCCTCGAGAGAGGGCCTCCTTGACGAGGCCCTCGACGGGCTCGACGAGTGTCACGTCCGAGACGAGGTGTAGTAGTACGTCCGCCGTGACGCGCCCCACGCCTGCGCCGACATCCAGAGCGCGAGTCCTATGGGGAAGCGTTGGTACATCGAGTGGTCGGATGGCTGATGGGACCGTGCTGAGCTCAGGCATGAGGTATAGCACGAACTGGCGAGACGAGAGAGCATCGACTCGAGGCAGCGACTGACGAAGGTAACATCAGCATGGGATTTTTCCGGGGGGTAGAACGAACGACCTACGCCAGTCCCAAATCCGCCTACATACCAATGTCACATCGCAGCCGGAGAGGTGAGATGCGATCGAGCCTACTCACCCAGGACGCCGTCGTAGTTGGCCGGCTGACTCGCCCAGTAGTTTATGCCAGCCTGCACGTCTGGCTCGGGCGCAGAGTCTTCGGACATGTTTTGAGGATATATCCACTTCGTCGTTGTGTGATGTCTATACTGAAACTGTGAGTTGCAGAGAGAAAGCAATCGAGCGCCACCGGGCCAAGTCGAGAAATCTTGGGAGGATCTGTGACTATCAGGCGTGACCGACGCGTCTCGGACGCGTTACCCCACGCGTCCGAGTCGCACCTGCAACCTCACGCTGAACCACCACAGCCATGACATCGCTCGCGCTCGAAGACATCTGGGACGCTCCTGCTGAGGAGGTCCCCCGCCGTGCATCCTCCCCTATTGACCTCACCGCCGATGACTCTCCGCGTCGTGGATCCAAGCGGCCGCGCTCGACGCTCTTCCTCGACTCTGACTCTGAAGACGAGAGACATGGGCAGTCCGCGCGCAAGTCGGCCCCTCCTCCGGCGCAGAGGTCAGAGATTGATGCCATGTTTGACGGCTTGGACGCGGAGCCAGATGCGTTCGACGGCGACCTCCCTCCTGCGCTTGACCTCGACTCACTGAGGCGGCAGGAGGACGCGAAGAACGCGCAGATATATAAGAAGCCGTCTGCGCTGGATCTTGACGGGCCTGACGCTAACGATGATGCAGGAGGAGATGCGAAAGGCAAAGGCAGTGGGAAGGAGAAACAGAAGAGGAAGCCTCTGCCAAGGCTCGACGAAGCGAGGCTACTTGGGCAGGATGGTCTCCCCGCTCTGCTCAAGCAAGCGAAGACGTTCAAGCCCAAGGGAAAGGGCCATGAGGTGCGCCTCCTCCCTCTCAGTTTATCTATGCGATTTTTCATGCATGGTCGTCAGGCAACAGATCTGAACCGACTGCTCCAAGTGTACGGGTATTGGACGCACAAGATGTTCCCTAAGACACCTTTCAGAGAAACCGTCAAACGAGTGGAGAAGCTTTGTCATTCGAAACGGATGCATGTGCGTACCCTGAGTCGTCGGCCACAGGCGTGCACACTAATGAAGCTGATGACAGGTTGCACTTACTGTCTGGCGCGATGAATACAAAGGCATCAACAGAGGACAGAACATCGACCTCGTTTCGGATGACAGTAGTGATGACGAAGAGGCCGACGATGGCAAACCAGCGACCGCGGCTACCAAAGACGGCGAGGATGACGTCCTCGACGCGACAGGAATCGGGGGTCCGTCTTCACACCTACCATCTCATCCCCCTTCATCTGCGCCGCCTTCTTCCGACGGGCTTGACGACTTCGACCTTGACGCGATGATACGCGAGGAGGAAGAGCGACAAGCCGCAGAGAGTCGCGCCTCAGGATTCGACATCGGTGCCTCTCGGAGCCAGTCAACAGTGGCCCAGGACGAGGACGATGCGATGTGGGACGCGTTCGACAACAACGTTCCACACGATGCCGGCCCTGCGACTACGCAGATGTCGGGTCCCGCCCCAGACGAAGACGAGGATATGTGGGACGTCATCAGAGAGATGGAAGCTGCAGACTCAGAGAAGGGCGTCGCTCCGAGTCCACTGATCTCTGGGCCTCAGGTAGCTGCTGGCTCCCAGCCTGAAGAGGGCCTTAAAGATCCGACGGCGCCGTCAGCAACAAACGACGAAGGCTGGGACGATATGTATGCATAACAGGACTCGTGTGGACATCTGGTCGCGCGGTGTTCATGAGTACTAGTGTCACGCCGACGCTGTTAGTCTCCCTCCGCTCGTAGGGTAGATATGCGTAAGCTTATGGATCCCTGTGACTCTCTTGAGAAGTATGTGCTCGGTGTGCCAGGTGCCTCAAGTACTTGTCATGCTCGTAGCCATATATGTATAACGCCACAATGACGTCGTGCAAGTCACTTTGCCGGAGTGGTTAACGGGATCGCCTGCTATTCGTAGCTGACAGCGGTTGGGCTTTGCCCGCGAGTGTTCGAATCGCTCAGGTGACGAATTTTTGCTCCATCTCTGTAGTAGCTTGCTATGGGTATGATGATAGTAATGATCGGCTTTGGACACCATTCGGGCGGGCTCACAAAAGCGGTTCATCCCCATGTATACCTGACTGAATGGCCGTTCACGATGATACATTCATTTTGTCAACTCGAGTTGAGCTCTCAATGGTAGAATGTACTCATACAACGGTACTCATCGGAATGAATAACCCGCCGCAAGTGCCATATACACTCCATCGTCAGCTGTAGGAATCAAGAAAAGTAGCACTGTGAAAAAGAGAAAAGAGACTGCCCCAGGGAGTCTCGAACTCCCGACCTTCCGATCACGTAAGCAAAGTACGCAACATAACAGTCGGACGCTATAGCCAACTAAGCCATGGGGCACACGATCCAGATATACTTGTCAATGTACTCATTGTTGGAATGACTACCATGCAACGCACGATGCATACACGATGATGATGCAACGGTGCGACTGTACTGTTGGCTCCGGCCATGCTTGAGGCACTCAGGTAGTCGCCGTCTACTGGGGGAATGGAGTGCTCTGTAGATGCAGAACCGTTGTATGGCAACGGTTGGTATTTGTTTCCGTCGAGCCGACGCTATCAACGCCCGTCCGCGTTCGCATGAGTGTGTCCCCCGTTCCATACCTCAGGCACGGTACGTAGGCTGTTGCAATACAGTCCCAATATGTTGCATCGCTTCTAAGCCTCGCCGTAGTTCCTGTCTCGTGTCCGTGACACCGTCCCTCAATCTGGGTGGACTTACTCAGATCACCCCAATATCACACCCCGGAAACAGACATTCTGCCGATGTTGACTAGCCTGTGCTCTCGGCTCCCGGAGGTTCGGCGGAATACTCTACGGAAGTACCGTGTTAGCTCATAGTCGCATATCGACTCCGTGAGCGGAATTCCCTGGGTTCATCCGTTTCGTCCTCGGACGGCTTTCGTACCAATCACAGTGCCTCGTATAGGCAGCCACGACGACTGTCTGAGTTGGACGCCAACTCGAGACGTGCAACAGGTGATCCACAGTCACAACTCGATGCAAATCGATCGTCGCTTGATGAAAGCAATATGTGCATAGTCATACAGGTGTCTAAGCTAGAAGCGAGCATGAGGGTGAGCGTGTCAAAACGGATCATTGGCCCGGGACACTCACGATACATTATCGACGGTTGAACGGCAGTGAGTGTGCATCATCTATGCACGGTGGGACGCGATAAATTGTTTCGCGTAGTCCACAAATCGCCCGACGTCCTGTTCGGTGACAGCGTTGTATAGTGACACGCGGATCCCTACATGTAGACGTCAGCGCATTCACAACTTCCCAAGTTCCCTCGACGAACCTCCAACGGATCTGCGTCACCCCGAATCAGCACAGACACCGAAAATGTAGATTATATTCTCCGTACCTGTGACCCTTCAATCCCTTGAGTCCCACCTTTTCGGCGCCTTCCAAGAATTCCTTCTCGGCATCTGAACCAACAACTTCGAACACAACGTTCATCCAACTGCCCGATCCCTCCTTCACCTTGCGCTTGAAGATACCCTTCTCCTGGCCTTCGCGGAGCATTGCGTACACTTGCTCTGATTTCTGCTTATTCGTTTCCTCGTAGTGCTTCAAGCCTCCATGTCGTTGCATCCGCTCCAGCACAAGGCCCGACACGTACATTGGTAGCACAGCGGGCGTGTTGTAGAGGCTGTTCGAGTCCGCGAGGCACTTGTACGACATCATGATGGGGACAGGTGTAGCACCAAGCTTCGCGGCTGCATCAACGTCTACGATGCAATCCTGTCGAACGATGAGGATCGTGAGGCCAGCGGGACCAATGTTCTTCTGCGCGCCAGCGTAGATGATAGCGTGGTCAGCGAGGTGCGGAATGGGTCGGCACATGAAGGACGAAGAGTAGTCCGCGACGAGTGGGACCAGCCCGCACTGGTTGGGCAGGAGGTGGAACGGGAACGACGCTGGCGACACATCCTCGTGCGAGAACTCCACGCCATCCACAGTTTCATTCTCACAGTAGTATATCAAAGCAGGGTCTTCCGAGAACTTGAACGCGCCGTGCGGCGGGATGCTGTCGAACGCCTTGCTGCTCTCCGAGAACTCGCGCGAGTCGACGACGACGTGCACGCTCGCGCCGCCGAGGCGCCTCGCTTCCTCCGCTGCCTTCTTGCTCCACGAGCCGGTGACGACATAGTCGAGGGCGATCTCCTCGGGCGTGCGCTCGGGGTGCAGCAGGCGGTAGCGCGAGAGCATGTTGAGGACGACGGCGGAGAACTGCATCGAGCCGCCGCCCTGCGTGAAGAGGATGCGGTGCGTCGAGGGCACGTCGAGCTGCGTGCGGATGAGGGTCTCCATGTTCGTCACGAATGCCTGGAACTCCTTCGAGCGGTGCGAGAGCTCGGCGATCCCGATGCCAGTGCCTTGGAAGTTGAGCAGCCCCTTCGACGCCTCCTCGAGGACGGATACGGGCAGGGCAGAAGGGCCTGCACCAAAGTTGACGACTCGATCTTGCTGTGCGCTCATGATGACCTGCGATGTAATTGTGGGTAGGAGAGAAAGGGAAGATGGCCAAGGGAACGCACCTTTGTATTATGAAGTGTTCTCTGACCCCACGGACGGTTCCAGCCGGCGAGTATATGAAGTCCTATATCCGACGGACAGTCTAGCGCGACCCGTTTCGAAGTGGTGAATGAATGCCGAGTTGCTCGACGAGTTCTGAGATGACTCGTCTGGACTCGTAGAGAGATCGCGGTGGACAGTCGAGGCTCACCATGATGGCGCAAGTATGTTCTGCAGGTGGCGCTCGAGCTGCACCCCGTTACCGGACACAGCAGACTGGTGATATGCAACTCTGCAACGATGCGGCAGCCGTCAAATGTCGGGTTTCAGCGGTTGGGAGAGCAACAGCGCTGACATTCAACGCGACATATGGTGCACAGCATGGTTCGTGATATGCATACAGGGGTTCGTACAAGTACATCCGGATCTCACCGGGAACAGTAACTATAAGGCAGAGAGCTAGGCGTAGAGAGTACGTATTTCGACAGCGTCCATTGTGAAGCATCGCGGGCAGATGAGCAAATCAGTAAGCGTAGTAAACAGTATCTGTACATCGATGAACACGAAGCAGCGTGAGCGGTGGGCTAGCGAGAACGGGGAGACTGTAGCAGGATAATAACGGTACCTATGGGACAGCATGAACAGGACAAGTGGTGATACTACACCGAGATCACGGAGCGTGAGGCAAAAGACGAAGATAATGGGGAGGGATTCAAGAATCGAGCGAAGATACCGCAAGACCGGTGTCGGATTCAATCCAACAAATGATATCAACTGCAGATTCTTGGTAGGCGAAGACGAAGGCAAAAAGGAATAAATCAAGTGCTGCAGCTCCTGACGAGGCAGCACAGACAGGTGGAATAGGCGGGCCATGGCTAGAGGCGAACAAGAGAGCCAAAGGGATTAGATCAACGGCGTGTATGCGTATGTCGGCGGGCTCGAGTTTGCGAGGTTGCGAGGCGATTGGTCGTAAATCATCTCGTCGACGAGCGGTTGTAGTAGATGGCGAGACTCGTGGCGATGGCGGCGTATAAGAGAGGCCGGAATAAGATCATTGTGGCGTGCATGAGTGGATGAAACTGGCAGCAATGTAAGAAGCTGTCGCGAGATCAATCGAATCGTCCGGACATCCGCGAGGAAGGTGCATGTGAGCAGTCGTCCCCGAGGCCACTAAGAACGGGCCGAAGGCCGCAGAACTGGACCTCGGACGGTATGAAGGGCTCTCTGATGGGAGTTCGAGGCGTCGATGGAGCGCGATCATGTGGAAGCAACGCGTAGACGGGCAGCTCGTGTAGGTCAGGAGGCGAGTAGTCGGGTACCCGATTGGGGGAGTGTGCGAGGGGGTTCGACCGAAGCGATGTCTTGCGTGTACGCACAGGACCGCTACAGGGCGTCTCGACGCGCATACAGTCATCCCCGGGTACCGAGAGGTCTGCGATGTCCATGGGTAGCAAATCGTCGGGCATCTGCTCAAGTTGAGAGATCCAAGGAATGCTATCGAAGAAGGCTGGACCGGGAAGAGGGGACGTGGGGCATTCGGTTCGCAGGCAATGGCGGCGTCGAGGAGAGCGGACGACGTTGAAGGCGACGTTCCGTCGTCTCTTGTTGATCGGGCTGCACAGCGTCGCGGACCTGGTAGCCTGCGACCGAGTTAGAGGACAAAACGCGTCCAGGAGCGATGAATCACACCTGAGACCTGTTGGCACGGGGATCGAAGAGATCGATAGGGGTCGCGAGTCGTGGAGGGCTGAAGAGCCGTCTTTGAGGAAGGACGCGCTGATAAGTGCAAGGTGAGACATGTGTCCAAATGCACGCGATGCGACAAGAGGACTTACTTGGCCATCTAGCGGATGAGAGGGTGGGGTTGCAGGTCGACGCGACGAGAGCAGGCGTGGGCTGAGCGCGGGACGCGGCTGGGGCGAAGCGATGGGGGCGGCCATGGCTGGGATGTGACTGCGGCGACGACAGACGTGTTCTACAGGCTGCGAGGTTGTGGGGGCTAGGGATACAGATAGAGGGATCGTTGGGTTTATATAGCGACCAGATTAGAGGGAGATAATTGACATTGACCGGGGCGGGCTGGAGTCCGGGAGAGGGGACAATGGGGAAGGAGAGGCGGCGGGCAAACGGAGGCAGCGAACCTAAAGAGGGGCCGAGATAGCCGCGCGCCGGTCGAGCGGTGCAGATCTGCCTCACACAGGAACAGACCGCAAATTGGTGTGTGAACGGAACACCTGCCGTCAGATGTGATTGAGATGGGAGCAGAGAACTGGATACAGGTGAGACGAGTTGCTGTGGCGGTCAATCGAGCAGCTGGCTGTGATTGATATGTAGGCGGGGGAGAACAGAGCGGGGGAGCGGTTGCTTTGCGGACGCGAGTTATACGACGGCGCGCTGGAGGTGGTTGCGAAGCGAAAAATGTAATTTTGGCGGAATTGGAGAAAGCGGCGCGTCCATACTGGGCCTTCCCGATCGGATACACACGCGTTGTCACGCCCCGATGTCACGCGTCTTCCCTCGTCCCGCCGGCAAACAACGCCAGATCCCTCCGCAGATGCGTCCCTCGTCGCCCGACCTGCGTCCCGTCGCCCGCGCGCGTATCTGCGCGCTGTCGGTCGCTCAGCTGCACAACAATTGACAATTGTCTGTGGGCTACGCATGCTGCATACAGCAATTGTCATACTGAGAGTCATTGAACACGCGCAGAAACACGTTGACTCACCGTGGCACTCTGCCGAACCCATTATAGACCCATGATTGGCGTTCCCTCCCGGGCCTGTGATAGACGTGGAGGCGCCACACAGATGTGCTCCCGCTGAGGCCTGAGGCCTGAGGAGTCATTGTGCGTCACTATCCCATCGCTTTTGCGGATCCATCGTGCGGCCGAGCTAAGAATGCAGCTGTGTATGCAAAAAAACAAACGACGACTAAGCTCAAGCTGAGCTCGTGGTGGGCCAGCTGCATGACACGTACGCCCTACATGGAAAGTTCGAAGATGCCATCTGGGTGTCGCGTAGCCAGCACGCTGGCTACACGAGGCTCTGGGTCGGCCGACTGTAGTGCGTGGGAACCCACTCGCGGTAGCATCCGCTGGGGCCCGGGGACGGTGGCCAGTGATTGCCTTGTCTGAAGCATCGAATCTCGCCGCATCAGTAATTGGTGGGCCTGGACGCAGGAGGCCCCGCAACTCTGTATCGCCGTTTGGGACCCGGTATCGTATAACTATTAGAGCCCGCCGGACGAAGGATCGAGCTGGGTTGCGTTCAGTCGACATCTATCCCAGTGGGTGTTGTTGACGTCTTCCATAGCCAATCATCACCACCATGTACGCTCTCCGACACGATTGGATGCGTTATGTGACCCATGGCACCGGCCATCGCCCGTCGCTGTCCCGCCGCTGCAACTCGTCACTAACAGCGGTCACGGATGAGCAACTCGCCGTGCTCGGCAACTGGATAGAGTCGGCGGGGAAACGCGAGCTCACCTCGAGGGACACCCTGCGGCCAGAACACCTGTCTGATCTCTACATCACTCTGCCCACCCGCGACACCGCCGGAGAGACGCCATCCGGTCAATTATGCGCCGACGGCGAGCGTTTGGGCTATGGACATCACCTCGTCTTCTTCCATCCACGGAACCCAGAACGCGCATTGCGGGCGGATGGCTCTGACCCCGCGTTTTGTCCGCCGCAGCCATGGAATCGACGTATGTGGGCGGGTGGGCAGATGGTGTGGCACGAGCCTGGGCTGCACGTAGGCGACAACGTGGTCGCGTCAAGCACGATTGACTCGGTCGAAATGAAGGGCCTCGAGAGGGGCTCGCCAATGGTATTGGTCAAGCAAAAGATCCAATATCGAAAGGAGCACGCTCACCAACCGGCGATTGTGGAGGAATGCTCACACGTCTTCCTCTCTGACCCGGGTAATAAGAGGGTGGTCCGCAAGGGTGTGTGATCTACCTGTGCTCTATTTCATTCCCTGTTGATGCAGTGCGCTGGGATGTCACGACAGTTGACGGCATACCACCGGACCCCGACTACCGGCTTGAATACTTACCTAGTCCCACCACTCTGTTCCGTTTCTCCGCTCTAACCTTCAACGCCCATGCCATTCATCTGGACCGTGAGTATGCAAGGCGTGAGGGATATTCGGGTGGGTTCAGCACAAAGCCTAAACCCCCGACCGCACTAACCTATCGGTGCAGAGCGACTGGTGCACGGGCCACTGACTGCGCTTATGCTCCTGGAGGCATTCTCAGTTCATTCACATTCCAGGCCGATCAAAGAATTTGCATACCGTGCATTGAATCCCCTTTTGGTCAATCGTCATGTCGCAGTTTGCGGGAAGGAAGACAAGGGCCGAGGCATAGTACGAGTGTGGGCAGAAGATGTCGAGACTAAGGCGGTAGTAATGGCTGGTCAGATCGACTTGTAGACCATCAGTGCCATATTAGTAGTGGCGTCATGTATGAATAGGAGCCAAGCTGCCCGGCTTCTGAAGTTGAATGACCTACACGGCAGCCACCCGATCTCGCTGAACGGGACGCGACCACGTGCCGACGCGCGTGTGGCTTGTTTAACGTGAAGCCACGTTCCACGTGATGCGTGTACACCTGGGTTTAAAAGCGCTCGATGCGCCGCTTCCACCTCTCAACCATCCTTGCCTCCTCCCATCACTACCTCTCGTCCGCCTCTCACCTCTCATACACCTTTTCGTATGTCCTTAACATTGGATACTTGTACGTGATGCTGATATTGCTGACATTGGAATCATAGAAAGTTGCAATGGCCCCCAAGGTGCGCTGGCTCTGCCACCAACTTGAACTTACGTGACTCAACGCGTCCTCAGCCCGTTTCCACCGCTTCCAAGGCTCCTGCTTCTACTACCGCCTCCAAGGCGCCAGCCAAGACTGAGTCAAAAGCTGCGAAGAAGACCGCGCCCAAGGCATCGTCAGGTGGCGACGGTGACAAGAAGAAGCGCCGCAAGGCCCGCAAGGAGACCTACAGCTCATATATCTACAAGGGTGCGTGCATCGCGTATTGATGTTGATGGAGCAGGGGTCTGAAATGTGCTCGACGCGCGCTAGTATTGAAGCAGGTTCACCCTGACACTGGTATCTCGAACAAGGCGATGGCAATCCTCAACTCCTTCGTCAATGACATCTTCGAGCGCATTGCGACGGAGGCATCCAGTGAGTATAAGGCACTGTTTCACACCGTGCCCCGCTAACGTGTCGTGCAGAGCTTGCGTCTTACTCGAAGAAGTCGACCATCTCGTCGCGAGAGATCCAGACATCTGTCCGTCTCATCCTCCCTGGTGAATTGGCAAAGCATGCAATCTCGGAGGGCACTAAGTCTGTGACAAGTGAGTTTTCTGCAGTACCTTGTTCGCGTCGCGTGTTAAATGTGGGTTGCAGAATATTCTTCGTCTCAGAAGTAGAGTGTATCATACCATATACCGTTCTTGTCTATCCATCATATGTTTGTAATTCTACACTACGATACAGTCCGAGGCGCATGGTGATGAAACCACGAGAGCAATGTGTGATGACTGAAGACGCGCGTTGACCGTAGCAGCGCATGCTTCAGAAGCCTACCCTGGTGTCAGAAGGTGCAATAGTGGGTGACAATGAAGCTTACCGTATTTGTTGCCTGCTTCCTTTCTGTTCCTCCGACCTTGAGCAATCTTCTCTTCGAGGCTTTCCCGGTTCTGGTATGCTTCTGATAGCAGTGTCGACAATTGATGTCGTGTCCGAGCCCTTCCGCCAAGGGCGGCACCCTGTATGCAATGAGTGCGATGTCACTTAAGCACGCCCGGGACAAGCTCACCTTGATATTCATCTTCGGAGCCGCAGCCACATCCGCGCCACCAGTCGTCAAAGCCTTCCTCTCTTCCCTCTCCTGTATCTCCTTCTTCGCCCTCTCCATCTCTGAAAGGGCATTCACCTCCCGTGCACCCTCCGTCTCGAGATTCTCGAAGCCCTTCCCGGCACCCTTCTCTAGCGAACGGACGTGGTCATCGTACTCTTTCTTCCATTTGTCGTAGAACTTCTTGTAGTACCCAGAATCATAGGCCGCCCATGTCCCGGCGGATGTCATGTAGTAGCCGGGATACGGGTCTTCGGCAGTAGGTTCTGGGGGAACGAAGTCCTCCACTTTGGGGGCAGAAGAGACACCAGGGATAAGGGGAAGTTTTGGCGCGGAAGGCTCTATGGAAGGTGCTGAGGTTATGGAGGTCGAGATTGGGAATGACGGAGAGGATGAGCTAGACGACCCTACAACAATATCAGTGACAGAATCCCAGACTTAACGACTGCAATACGTACCTAGGGAGAAGAAGTCGACCGCAGGCGCAGAGCGAATAACCTTAGGTTTATCGGCCCTCTCCTCCACTGAAATATTAGCCTTTCCCTTCGCAAGCGAGGGAGGGAGGAAAGGCAGTGACGGTGCTGTTCTGGGCGATGCTGACGTCTCTTCACGCCCATCTAGTCCGTCCTCGTCCTCGCCCTCCGGGACGTCTTCTACAGTGGCTGTCTTCGCAGACCGTGCGGATCCTGTATTGAATACAAGGCCAGGACCACGGCCTGCACCGAGGACCCGCTCCGGAGTAGGCGCAACAGGCGCTTTGTTCTTCGGAGCAGGTAGCATCGACAGTAGGCCTGACGAGCGTGCTCCGGGCTCAATGCGGGGCTTCTTCGCGGGTGGTTCGTCGTCGTCAGCCCTGTCGGGTTCGCGCGGAAGCTCAGGAAGTCCTATCGCGATCTTCTTGGACTTCTTTGCTTTGGGGGGAGGTAATGAAAGACCGCCTGCAGGCTTCGAGGTCGATGAGGCTCCCGGTACACCGCTCACAGGAGACGGAAGGGCCAGCGATGACCTCTTGGTGGGTGGAGGCAGCGACGAGGCTATCGAATGTTTGGACTGCGATTGGGTGGCCTGGGGCTCGTCATCGTTCTCGCTATCGCTGCCATAGCCTTCGACGCCGAGCATGGTGGTGAGTGTGTGCGGTGAAGCCGGTATGGGCGTCTGTCTGGGACAGGCGCGTGACGGTGAGCAGAACCTTGTTCGACGCGTGCGCGACGCGCTCGCCGCTCGCCGCTCGGTGGCTTCAGCCCTCTCCATCAGACGCGACCATCCCTCGACGCTCGGTACGCGATGGCAAGCTTTGCATCTTCCCCTGCTCCCCGGCGGACTGTAGCGAGGCATACCCCCACTCGCCAGTCTCCTCCAGTGCGGCGCAGAAGAACCAGTCAGACACCAGGGCCTTCTCGGTTGGCAACTCCGCATGTGGCTCGTCACCATGACCATCTGTCCTCCGTCAGAGATGACGAGTCGGAAAGGTCAGGTATGGACGTAGACGAAGACGATGAAATCCGTGGCCTGAAGCCCGAAGCTATCTTCGCAAAGTCACCTGAACTGACCGCCACCTTCTACTCGCATCTACCAGTCGAAGTGAAACAAGTGCTGAAAACGGCTGGTGGGCTGAGATCGTGTTGCTGAACCGCGCGGCTTCTGACTGTCTTTGTCTTTTGACAGACTTCTTGCGTGATGCATATACGGGCACTGTGGATACAGAGACTGGGTATGCCGTAGTCTCCTCTCAAGAAACATGCTTTGTCTGGAAGTATGCACAGGTAACGCGTTCATAAATCTGCCCATTTCACTGACTGACCTCACTATGCAAACCTTCCAAGGCGCTGACAGGCACGCCGACCTGCTACATCTTCTTGTGCCCTATGAGTGGCACGAGTGATCCGATGGACACCCCATTTCACGCTCTCGTTCCTCATGGCCCGACCCGAGAACCTGGCCTCATTATCATATCCCCGCAAGGCCATATACGCTTCTGGGACGGCCTCGGTATGGGCCTTGCTGGCGGAGACAACTTCGCACAGTTTGAGCTCACCATGGAGGAAGGCGAGACGATGACCACTCTGATACGTAGCGACGTACGTCTCAATCTCATTTCAATATGGTGGCATGCCCTCACGAAGCTTGTCAGTCACGCACCTATATCGCTTCGACTTCCTCTGGTAAACTCTGGCGGCTTACCTTGACCGCCAGTGGAGGACACAACCTTACATTCCACCGGTTCGGCCGACCTCAATCAGGCCTCTCTCTGACGCGTATCTTGCCTGGCCTCTGGTCTGCACCCAAGCTCTTGCCTCAGCCGGGCTATGTCAACAGCGTCGCCCTCGGCAAACTCGCTGCTGATAGCATGGCTCAAGATATATGGTCAATTGTCGACTGGAGAATACAAAAGTGGAACATGTCCTTTGAGGGCTGGGAGGAGTTGCTACTCGAGGACGATGTATCTGACATCACTTGCGCAGCCATTCGGAAGGCTTTCCCAACTGCTCCTGCAGATGACGCTGAGCTCAACCTTGAGCTGCTAGACCTGAAACTTGACGGGTAAGCTGCACTATCTGGTCAAGTGCTGCTGTCTACTCACCGAGGCGCAGACAAGGCGATCTCATCATATTGATATCGTATGCGGGTGAAGAGGATCTCACCTCTATGGATGTGGGCAATAACCCTCGAAGAATCTACGCCATTGTGCGACTTGCGAAAGCACTAGAAGGGTTCCAAGTCAAGGCCGTACGAGCTGTACCATACCAAAGCGTAGGTACCACTTTCATCTGTGCAGCACGATTATATGGCTCAACGGTGCTGCCTTACAGATCTCGATCACTGGAGCCCCTATGCATCCCCGACTACAACGCATCCTGAGCGGCGAGGTATTCGCTATTCAATTCGGCGATGCCGTGACTATTTGCGCCATAGGTATTGTCCTTATGTGTATTCACGATGCTAGACTAACGCTCTCTCCCCTCTCAAGATGCGGAGTATATGGACAGGCTCATGCTGAAGTCAGCTACAGACCGCACCCTAGGTGTTGGCGTCATCGACGGAGAGAGTGAACTGCTCGTCTTGACCGCGGCAACTCTCATGAAGGCCTTCATCAACCTGGACCGCGTCGCGCAATTCAACCCTCAGTGAGCCTGATAACTATAACATTCACTCAATGTCTGACTCTGCGCTCACAGGACCGGCCGTGCCGAATTGATGAAATCCACCATGGCACAAGCAATTTTGTATGGTTCTCATCCGGAGGTAGGGCCCTGAAGAATACAATCTACTTGCCGCTCATCTACTTTGGGCAGAATCCCCTGCATTTCAGCTTCCCACCGGAGATTGATGCGGACGCTCTAATGTCTGGGGCTGAGCAGCTCAGTCAAGCAGTCCTGGAATCTGGTATAGTGGCCCGTTTCCCTTCGACGTCTGACAGTGCTGAATGGGGTGTACGCGGTGCAGACTCTGAGATTGTGCGGGCACACCACGACATGCAAGCGCAGATGATCAACCGCAAGGAACGGCTCCAATTCCTCATTCGCTTCATCAACGAAAACGGTGTCTTGACAAAGGTGATGGACATGACCTCCGACTGATTCCATTTCCGTCGTCTGACCTATCAGTGTTGCCTGCAGATGTCCCAGCGCAGCCGGCAGAAGCTGGCCACCAACGATGAGAAGCTTTATGCCGCGCGCCAGCTTTGGTCTCGCCTCAGCGACTTAATGGGGTGAGTATTGTACCGGTAAGCGAGGGCCGTACTGACGACCCTGGCAGGTCAAATAATAAACGATCCGTTCTATATGATGCTATCTATGCATACCTGGAGTCTGTCGGCGAGGGCTTCCATGAGGACTTTGTTAGGGCCTTCTTCCGACTAAAGGTGCAAGATATCGGCGGTCTCCTGCCCCATGTCGTGGAGATCATCCGCAAGGCGTCGCACGAGCACTCCCATGATCTGGCTGAAGACAATTGGCAAGCCAATGAAAGTGTGCTAGTGAGCATTACGTCCAACGGGTACACTGCCGTCCCGCCGCTGATCGCAAGCATAGACGATCCTCCAGTCTGCTCTGGATCACCGCGACCTGAATAAGGGCGTCTATGGTCTTGACTACCCCCTGATCGACCCATGGACGAGCCAGCTCACGACGTGCAACATCGTGGCAGAGCTGTTTGGCACGACCGAGAAGCTCGTCGAAAGTACGACGGCGGACCCGGACACTGCGGAGTCACGGAACAAGCCCAGAGCGCAGCTCCCGGAGCTCGCTGCCTTGCTGTTCACTTGTATACAGGAGCACCTGGATTGGCTGAAGAGGTAGTGTTGATATCTCCGGCCGTCGTCGATGACACTCATGCTTCCCTTCCCTAGTCCCCTCGCGCATGATGTAGTGCCGGAGGCAGATCAGCGACAGCAAGATGTCGAGGATAAGTTCCGGCAATTGCGACCTAGCATACTCGAGACGCTACGTAAGGCGTTCCCCGCATGCACACTCCTCATACGGCGCTCACGATATCGTGTCACAGGGCGGAACGGATTCGCAAGCGAGGCCTTTCAATTGGCAGAGAAGTACCGCGACTTCCGCAGCCTTGCGTCGCTGTGCAACAAGGACACCGTATATCCTCCGCAGGACAATCCTAACGTGGCCCGCATCCAGGCGTATGTAGATAAGTTCAAGCAAGACTTCACGACGGAGCTCTATCGATGGTACATCGAGCATGGTGCGGGAAATTCGATTGAGCTCCGTTATCACGGTGATGCTCATAGTGCCGTCGCTCGTGTAGGGGAGTTGCGCACACTGTTCGCGCAGGAGCACGATCAGTACCTCGACGAGTTCTTTGCTGAGAACCCGCAGCCAGACATCTCGTGGATCAACGATCTTGGACGGGCCCGATATGGCCTGGCGTCAGACGCATTGCTCCGTGTTGCGGCTCACGCAAGCGAGCTGGAGGTCAAGCATGTAAGTCTCCAGCCTGGGCATCGTCGAAGTAAGGTTCTGAAAATGACTTGTCTTGAAGCTGGTCCTCAGCATCGGGAAGCTCTCGCAGTTGGCGCAACTACACGAAGTGAATGGCGTCGTTAAACAAGACGTCCTGGACGGTATGTCCCTTGCTGATGTGTCCAAACGCTGTCGGTCTGACCCGCAGCCTAGCCTTCCACGACGGCCTCGACTTCGTGAGCGTGCACGAGACTTTGCTTGTGAGCCTCAAGACAGCTCTCGCGTCCCTGCGCGGCAAGCAGCCTCTAGAGACGCAAATTGAGGTTATAACGCAGGCGAAGGCGTCGAAGCTTCTCGACCGCGTGGCGTTACAAAACGTGCGTCCACGGTGGGACCCATTCATTCGTGTTCGTGCTGACCACCTCGAATCAGGTCTTCCGACAGCTTGTTCGCCAGTTGTTGCAGGGCAAGGCGTTGTCCCCAGAAGACATGGCCGACATCCTTAGCTTGAAGGACAATTGGTCGAGCCCCGAAGACTTTGCGACTGCTCTGCAGATCTTGGCCCGTGCACAAGTGAGTCGTAGGTCAGATTCGCCAGTGCGCTGCTGACGAAATCGCCCGCCAGAATATTCCCGATGGCAGGAAAATCTCTGCGTTCCGGACCGTGTGGAGGCGGATATATATCCACGACGAGTAAGTCGGCCGACCTTTCTTCCTCGGTAGAGGTCAGTTCTTACCCGTCACGTAGTTGGGACAACATTCGCCAAACCATCAATATGACTGACGCCGAGCTGAATGCCCGCTTCCGGGGCACTGCGCTCTACGCCGCACTTCAGTCGACCCTGCTCACCCCACACGCGCCCGCAGGCTTCGTCTCGACGCCCGCGGAGGCGCAGGAGGTGCCCGACCCGGACGAGCTCGCACTCCGCTGGCCGGGCATGTCCCCGGACGACATCGATACGGTGTACAGAGACTGCAGGAAGGAAAGCAAGTACCTCGCGGATCTCAGACTAGAGGATATGTATCTGAGCTTGCGAGAGCTGGTTGCGGAGGACGCTGGGGCGGTGTAGCTCTACTTACATACATACACACACCACTCTCAGACCGGGATCTCGGTGGACGCATACTGTTGTTGTATGTAGTGTCTGGAATGCTGAATAGGAATAAATGGCTGTATCACATACACACGCTACTCCTCCCTCTCTTTTCCGCCGCCGAAGGGGTGCGCGACCCGCGCTGCGACCTTCTCGTATGCGAGGCGCGCGCCGAGGGATATGCTCGCCCAGTTGCGCCGCCGCCACTCTGCGCTGTACGCCCGCTGCCTCTCCGCCTCCTGGTCCGCCCACCGCCTGTAAAATGCGGACAGCGCGCTCTCGCGGTCCTCCACGGGGCATGACTCAGGGAGGCTGTCGAGCACGGCTTGCTTCGCTGCACCGAACCGCAAGTTACACTGCCCGCATAGCACATATTCACATTCAGCACGGACCCGCGCAAACGGTAGGGGGGATGTACTCACGTCCGTCCAGAAAACATGGTTATACGCGTCGAGCTGCTGCCTCTGCATCTTCCACTGGTATTCGCGGGTGTCGCCCCCGAACTCCCTCAGGGAGTACGGGTGCGTGAGGTCCGTGCGGTGTTCGGGGACGGCATCGTCGTAGATGACTGGCCGGAGGTTCGAGACGGGGTCGGAGGGGCCGACGAGGTGCCTGCGCACGAGCGAGGCGTGCAGATGGCGGACTGGGGGTCGGGGCAGGCGTGTGAGCATGGCCGTCCGGGTGAGGATTGACGGGGCGGGCGTCATGTGATGGTGCATGCAAACGCGCCCCGTCAAATTCATGATCCAGGCAGACAAATCGGGTTGAACTACATGTAGGAAGACGAAAAGAGAGTATGCATTGACGAGATGGTACTGTGCTGTTCGGACGGCTATACCTACACAGAAACGTCGGTCCCTCAATGCTCGACGTTCTCCACCGCATTCTCTGCAATCTCCTCAACCGTATGGGCGTATGCAGACGAAGGCTGGAGGACGCCAGCAGCCACCCACGAGCCCGCCACCAAGCCCAGCAGTACCCAGAGCCCCCGAACCTCATCCGAGTCGAGCGTACGTGAGTATGACTTTTTCCCAGAGGTCTCCGTCGTCGGCGCCACGTCAAACGCCTGGTCGGCAACTTTCTTTAGCTTGAACGACCTAGGTAGGCCTGCGTCGTCAGCAAGGTCTCGCCAGAAGCTCTGTTTCCCCGAAGGCACGGGTTCGGGCTCTTCTTCGAAGGCTTCGTCAGAGTTGGACAGGTTGTATGTCGGTCCGCCGCCGTAGTGGGTCGTGGAGCCTGCTACGGCAAGCATCTTCGGCACGTGGGCATCGATCCCAGAGCGTTCCAATGGGTGAGCTCTCGAGACGGATGCGCCCCAGCGGTCTGGAAGCAAGGGCTGGGAATATGTACGACTCAATACACCCCTCAAGAAGTGGACACGGGAAGACGCACGATCTGAATAGGCAGCTCAGAGTCCGGTTGCGAGAGGTCTGGGAGTGCTACTCTGAAGAACTGCCCGGGGAACTCTTTGGGGAGCGGAGGAGGTTCCGAGGTGGACGGGATGCCTGGCACCTCCGTGGTATGCGCACGGCGGACCTGCTGGGGAACATTGGCGGAGACCGCGGGCGCGGGTGTCATCGACTCGCGCTCGTCGTCTTGCCTAAGGCGGGTAACGAGGTTGGCCTTGTTTCCCGCTCTATGGGCTGGGCTTCAGCGAGGCGCGGTGGAGTGAGAATGGAGATGTGGACATACGGGGAGAGGCCGCGTTTCCTCGCCTCCTTCTTGAGCTCAGTGACAGTCTCGGATTCCCATGCCTTTGTCAGGAGGACTGTCGAGACGAAGCTTCGGCTGCTGGAGGGCGCTGGCCGCAGAGTCGCGCGGTGGAGAGCGATGCGAAGCATACTGGGACAAGTCGGGCTGGCACGGCAGAGGGACGGCGTGCAGAGGCGGAGGTGGTCCGGGGTCCCCGCGCACTCCGGTGATGTCACCGATCCAATCTTCTCTTAATCGGGTCCGGTCCGCGGGCGACGGGCGGCTACAGAAAGTTGCAGCGTCTAAGAGCAGGTCGGTGCAGGCTGACTCGAACGGCGAGCAGGGCGGAGGGCACGACGAGCAGACGCGTTTATCGAGCAATATCGCACAGCAATCTGTGTTATCCAGCGGGATCAAGAAGGAGCAGGGCGAGCGGGGGCGGCTCTCAGCATCTTTCCTCGCCTGCCTCGTGTCCGTCCGCCTCGTGTTTCTGACCCACTTACTGCCTTTTGAGCCGTACTAGATCGCGGTCGGCCCTCTACCTCCTCTAATCTCTCTTCATCTCCCACTCACGTTTCCCATCTCCCTCCTCTCTCTCTTCCTTCACGTACATCACGACAATGATTGCCTCGCCAGCGTGTGTACCCGCCTTCCTGCCTCGCCATTTCCTCCAGCCCTGATTCTATCGCAGTGCTTCAAATGCTAGTCTCCCCTCTCAGGGCTTCTGGGGCAGGTTCAAGACTCCCAAGACCAAGGAGCAGCAGCTCCCGCAGAGACAGCCCGAGATGGCCCTCGCAAGGCAGCGCCTCCTCACCCTCGCCTTTGGCGACATGGAGACAATCCGAATGGTCAGTCTCGCCTAGATTCCTCGTTTAGATGTGGCGCTCACTCTTCACCCCAGCTTCCACCAACGTTCGCGGTGCGACTCCACGGCACTCGTGTACACTATGTCCTCCAGCTGACCAGCCATCCAGGAGCTCGATGCATTGGCTCGAGACTGGATCAAACCTCCCCCAGATGCCATCTTCAGTCTCCGAGTACCGACCGAGTTCGCTTCCCTTCATGCCTCAGTACGCGTCCATGCATTCTGATTCACGGCTCGTCGCTGATTGAATGCGTAGCGACTGGTCGCAGGACCATATATCTATGTGAGTAGGGCCGTGTGGCGTCATCCATAATCATGCCCACTAAGCGTCCACGGATTACAGCTGACGGGAGAGGACTCGTATCAAATAGCTACCATGGGGGTGCAGGGTCTACGGGTAGAGATCGTCGGTGACGGCCCACCCCCGCCTGAGGATGAACCTCCGTGAGTTTTGGTATCTGCTGTGTGCTCAAGCGCCCAATGCTCATGGCAAATGTCGACCAACAGACCACCTCCGTACGTGCGCATATATCGTCTCAGTGGCATATACCATTGACGACCCATCTAGACCACCGCCTGTTCTCGAGATGCCGGCGACCTTCAGTCTAGAGCTCACCCCGGGTCAGCAAGTTGCGTTAGACACAACTGTGACATCCGACGAGCTGGACATGGCGCGCATGGACGACGGCACGACCGTTGACGGCTCATTCTGGGGCAAGCTCGACATCGTCCACTCGGGCGACACGCACAAGATGGAGTTCTCGGGGACGCGCCTCACGAACACGGAGAATGTCTCAACAGACCTCATCGTCGACGCGCGCGTCATCAACAAGCTCGCCGTGGTAGCAAGGCCCGCGACGGCCAAGTGCCACCTCAGTTTGCTCGCGCCGTCGCAGCAGTACGTCGATGTCGTGCTCTCGTTGTCGCCCTTGTGGAAGCTGGGCGTCTCCTGGCCCCCGGCCGAGCCGGTGGACGAGAGCAAGTATAAGTACTTCGTGCGTGTGCACCCTGGCGGTGCGATGGAGCACTTTGATACTGCAACGACTATAACGTCACTCTATTACGAAGCAATGTGAGCCCTTCCCTTCGGGCCGGCTCCGTTGACCACCCACTGACGCGGACCGATGCAGACCGGACCCCTCCATGGTGGACCCAAACGAGTTCATCTCGCCCAGGAATGGCTTCGCGATGAGCTTCCGCGACTTCGTATCACACCTTTTCTCGGTCATGTCGCAGCTGGGTCTGTCTCTGCGCGCCTGCACGGAGTTCATCCAGTACGCTCCTCTCGCTTCCTCTCACCCACCCCGCTGATCGCCTTCTTTCCAGAAACAACATGAATGCGTTCAGCCAGCACCGGAACATCGCGTACCGGTTCCTGAGCCCCGCGAAGATCGCGGCCGCGGTCGACATCTCGGTCACGGCGGAGAATTGCATCTTCACGCGGCTGTTCCTGATGTTCCGCGGCGTGTCGGACGACGACATGCCCCTGTTCTCCGGCGCGGGCGAGAAGGAGGCGAATGCGGCGAACTGGCGCACGCAGGTGAGCTGGACGGAGCACAGCAAGGACCAGGAGCTCTTCCGCGTGCTCGAGATCTCCGTGCTCGAGGTTACATAGACTCGCCGTGGGCCGGCCGTCGTCGGTCCTGCGTGCGCGCTCATTTATTTGGTATTTTTGTTGTACCTCTTCATGGTCTCCTTGCGACGTTTTTCTGTTTCGTTTCTCTACTCCGCCTCTCTTCTCTGTTCTCCTCCGCATTGTTGCTGTCTTCTCTGGCATCGCGTCGTCTCTGCCTCCGTCCCACTATCTCCCCGTCTGAGTCTCAGCCACCGATTTCGGCCCCGCCCCATCCGCGTCCCCTGTAGTCTTATTGCTCAACTAGTCCCATAGTCTCTGTCTCCCTGCCCGCGGTCGAGCGCCCGCACATGCTACACAGTGTCACGCTTTGAACTTCCATACGTACGTACGCTATACCTCCACGGACAGAAGTCCCGCTCCTGCTGTCTTCGCTGTCGTAGTAGTAATGATCATGACCATGTAGCGATTCTCCTTTCCTCTTGCAGCGTCCTCTTCCTTCTACCTTCTTATCTGTTGCCCTGTCTATCGCCTACCTGCCCATAATCATAGCACTGGCTGTTCACTTATTGTGGAGTAGACTGAGCAAATCGGCAGAAAGCGAGGCCGAATCTGCAGACCCGGGCGAGTGCACGGTCGCTTTTTGTCATACGATTGCAGCTGAGGTCTCGGTACACAGCGAAGAAAGCAAGCTCAGTTACAGGAAACAGCGACAATACGAAATAACGATACATGTGTTTGACTCTCAGACTCTTGATAGCACATCTCATCTACAGTCGGCCTAGCCCCCGTTCCATGGCTACTTACTGTATTCTGTTTCTGCTCCAGGGGCGCGGGGAAAACCCGTGCGGACTGCCAGCGTGCGGGGGCGCAGTGTGGAACATGCCCATCGCGTGCGGAGCCGGGTACCCGGGCACGTAGCCCGGCATCGCGCCCCCGTGCGTGTTCATCATACCTACCATCGGCGGCGCGCTCATGGTCATCTGTCCCATCTGCGCAGTGACGTTGCCCGGCATCGCTGGTGTGGAAGAGGCCACCGGTGTCGGCGGCGCCGGGGGTCTCCAGTTCTACGCGGGTAGCGTCAGTTACTGTAGGTGCACCAGCGAGAGAAGCGGTGGAAAGGTACGTACGTATCTCTTGCCTTCCCTGTAGAGCTCGTCCAGCTTCTCGTCGAACGTCCCCGCGGACTCGGACGCCTGATATGCCTTGTAGAGACGCAGGGCTGACAGCGCATCCTCAATCGAGTCGTGCGTGTCCGTCTGGATGTTCTCGCCGAGGACGAACCAGGCCAGGAAGCGGAGAGACAGTCGTCGTTGTCGGTTGGAGAGGAAGTATAGGTCGACTGTGTCGATGACCTGTTCGGGTGGGACGAATATATCTGCGACGGGTTCAATACGCATTGAAAACGTGACTGCGGGCAGCAGAACGCACTGATGATACGGAAGTCCTTGGACAAACCATGTCCAATGAATATGCAGCCGAGGTCGACCAGCAGGCGAAGCTTCTTATAGACAAGCTTTAACGGGGTCAAGGTGTGCCGAGTCATATGAGGATCAAGGTCGCCGACTAGAGAGGAGTCAGTTCATCGTGGTCGAATGATCGACTAGGGGGCCTACATCGTATTCCAGAGAACTCCGTCAGGTAGTCGACGATCACTTCACTAGTGTGTATGTGATCATCTATGAACGGCACCCCTTCACTTGGCCCTTCGCCGCGCAGGACGGATACCCGGGCAAGGCTCAGACGCGCAGGTCGGAGCACCTTCTTGGTGCCATCCGACCTGAACTCGGTCTCTTCCTGTTGCATGGAGACGAACTCGGCATCGATGGCGACCAGTGTTCCAGGATTCGGTAGCTCGTCTGGACGCAGGGGCTTGTGCTTGATGAACTTCTTGTCCCGAGTTCTGTGGTATATGTGAACATTGTTCAGAGGGGCAACAAGAGTCAACAGACATTGCAATGTTCGTGTCACGACAGAGAATCGACTGATCGATCGACGTAGGCAGCCCGCCAAAATCGAGCCGTTGCACGAGGTCCGTTCGTTCCAGATAGAGCACACATGGAACCTAGGCCAGGGGTAAGACAGTGCACTGTACGATAATGCAACGCTCTGCACCTTCCAGCTGGAGGGGATGCTCAGCGCCTCCTCTTCGATGATACCACATACGACGAAGTCATTGAACAGGTACCACGAGTGGTCGTGGTGCTGGTCAAACGACCTCTCGCTTTCCGGTACTGCTACCAGTTTCAGCAGCAAAACATGGACGCACAACGACGCCGTTACCTTTCACGATCGCAACCAGATGTGAATTTTGATCTTTCGCCACGACTTGGACAACCATAGCCTAGAGCCAGCGATGGTCAGCATTCATCTTCTCAAACGGTGAAGCGATTGACATACCCTCAACTCGTATGTAGCGCCTTCTGGGTCTTCCACGCCTTCCAGCTGGCCATGCAGGTCCACGGACGGCTTGAGGAACGTCTGGCCCCGACTATCCCTCCAGAACTTGTGCGTCTCCTCTGAATGGCACGCAGCATTCACCGCGAGGAGTGGGGGCAGATCCCGCGACCGTATCGAGCGCTTGGACTCGAAGGTTGCGAAGTGCTTGCATGTCTGGCAGGTCGCCTTGTGCGTTGTGGGACGGAGGAGGGATGTCCGGAGTAGCGATGCGAAGTCTGTTTCTACCACGGGCTCGTTCGACAGCGGCTGCGCGACCGTGACATGAGTGGGTGTCAACAGACAAATCAAGATTTTAGCGCACCTTCCGTGGATATATCATGTCGATCACATGCGTCATGTTCTCCTTCTCCCGGACAGCCTTGCAGCTCAAGCAAGTGATGACGTTCTTCGCGTCGATGCCCAGGAGCTGCGTGATCGGCGCAGGTGCAGGCGAATTGAGATTAGTGAACATTAACGGCGTCGGGACGAGAACGGGGTTGTGGGGGAAGGAGTTGCCCTCCGAACTTAGATGGTCGACCAAGAAGCGATGGAACGATTGTATCATATGCGCGTAGCTCAGTTCAGAAGTCTCCCGGCCGAAGTCTATGAGTTCTATGGCGTTGTTCACTACGAGCATGCGTTAATCACCGAACACCCATGATACAGTTCAACTCACTCTGAGCCAGTGCGCCAACAGTCTTGCAGAAGTTGCTCGCTTGGCAGTTGGTTCCCCGAGCATCCTCGAGCATACGGACCACGAAGCCCAGTTCGCAGAGGAGGCAATGTTCCCGTGGACAGTCTGTCGTTATATGCGACTTGGCAAGTAGCCGGATTGGGAGGTTGTAGTGCATGAGCTGGACCATGGCGTTCGTGTATGAGTTGGAGATATGCGTCTCCAAGCCGCTGTAGTCAGTGTGGTTGTAGTAGCTAGGGTAAATTGTCAGAATGAGTTACGTACAGCTGCTAACAGTACTCACGCGAAGTCGAAGTCCTCGACACCAAACTTCGAGTACTCAATCTCGACTTTGCGATACGGCTTCGGTATGACGTCGGGATCGTATTCGAACGTCAGGGTTTCAAGATCAGACTGATACATCTTTGAGACATCGTTGACGGCAGGTAAGCTATGTCACACACCTCGTGTTTTCCCTTACCACTCCTGAATCGCCCACCAGGCCGACGCGGAGTCGTGACGGCAACATTGCGCCTACCGCGTAGTTCCTTCGGTAGGGCCGCGTATGCAACATTATCGTTGGTCTTCATGGTGTTCAACACGACCTGTGGGATCTTCGGGGCAGGCGGGTAGTTCAGTCCATTCGAGATGAAGTCCGGTGTCCACGACGAGAGGAGTTGCTCGTTGTAGTAGGGCATGCCGATCACGTTGAACGGCCTGCGATACCGGATTACCAGCGGCAAAACGAGGACTAGTTGTTCAACGTACGTCGTGTCCCTCCATTCAATCTCAGGTAATGGTTCCGGCGTATCTGCCCATTCTATAGGCCGCCCCTCAAAGCCGTTGAAGGGGATGCTAACGCCCTCCTCGGCGGCCGACATGAGATGAATGACGCCCTCATTATCACCAAACGCTAGATACGCCCCAGTGGGCGAGACCGCAGTCGCGGTGATGTAGGCAGGCACGTCGAGCTGAAGTCAATAGGTTGAATGCGTTTGTGTGCTCGGGACTTGCGTAGGCAGTTACCTGATAGAACTCGTTCACTGTCGGATTTGATGCGTCGACTATGTTGACTAGTCCTTGATGAGACGTGATGGCAAGTGTGGAGGGTCGTTTCGGTATTATGTTGATGAACGCTGGGCCACTCGCGAATGGTAACGGCGGTAGCGGCTTCAGTGCTCGAATGTCATACACCTTAACCAGTGGGTCGGGATATGGCCGGCCTTGCCTGATGATCATGATGAGTTCTGGGACATCTATGTGACACCTCCAATACCTTGTGCCCAGACCAATAGAGTATATGTAGTTGCCGCTGCACTCAAGGCCTTGTACGCCACCGACGTGAGCTCTGGCAACGCTCTCACCGTCCTGCCACCTTGCATGTCGAGGATCATGTAATCTCAGGTAGCCTTCCGCCGACGCAGAGACAAGGTGTGTGCTAGGATACAGTAAATGCGTCATCACAGAAGATACCGTCGATCGTTGCACCACGGAGCCAGTGTGCGAGTTGAGGATCATCAGCTCTGGCTGCCCGGTAGCAAGACCGAACATGCTGGTGGTATTACCCGACATGGCTGTTACAGGTGCACCAATTCTATGTGGATTCTAATCTCCTCAGCATTCAATAATGTAACAACCAAACGCACCGCTGGTTCCACTTGTTTACCCCGCCCTTGCCCCATGCTGCGACGCCTAGGCTAGCCACACCGAAGGCTCGGATGTTGGAGTCACTTGTGACGATCTTCTTGACCGCCAAGCCACCCCCGACAGGAAACGTAACTCCACGCATTCCTTGTGGTGTGTAGTACGCCACGATGCTCCCCGAGTTCACGCCAGTCCATAGCGTGTCGGAGGACGGGTCGAACGCTAGAGCTGTGAACGGTGTCGGGAAGATGTCGCGCTGGTATGTTATGGGGGCGATCTGGCGATACTTGGTCGCCATCGCTATCAAGGTGGGAGCGATGCAAGTCTCATGAACGAGAAGGGGGCCAGATGGTGAGGTGGATGAAGGCGGAGGAGAGAACGATTGAAGGACTCGTGGTCCGCTCTCGATCCCACATGATCGTGATCATCTCGCGTCGATCTCCATCTCGCTTCATGACCGTAGGGACCAGAGATCGCACGCAATACAAGCCTACTTGTACATTCTCTGCTACATAACAACGTTAACGCTGTCCTACAGTTCCTCAGATCCTGTTCACAACGCCCGTCTCCTCTCAGAACGGCGCCAACACCTGGTGCGTAAGGTCGATATTGGCGATCTCGCGGATGTCCTTCAGCTGCTGGATGAGCTCTGGAACCGACTTGACCGTATTCCAATGAGCCTATCGCAGGCCATCAATCTCCATGGACGATAACATTGGCGATGGGACGGGCTTACATCCACGGAAGTCCAGCCAATGATCAGTCCCAGCGTATCGTCCTTCTCGACCGTCGGACCCCACACCGCGGAAATCGCGCCCCAGCTCTCCGGCAGGGCGTTCACCGTCTTCGCCAGCTCGTCCAGCTTGGTCTCGAGCACTTCCTTTGAAGTACCGGGTTTGGTCGTCATGTAGGCGAGCTCTGTTGCTGGGGCCTCCAAGGCCTTGTAGGGTTCAGCGAGAGGCTGGATGTGTACTATATCGCTGGCGGTGGCCGCGAACTGTTGGCAATGCTTCCCCAAGATAGGGTACTGCACTGGATCGGCCTGCAGATTCTTGTGGTCCTGCAGTTCCTCCCAGACTGGCTGTCAATGAGTCTATGGCCGAAGCAAAATCAACGCCGATCCCTGACCGTTGTAGACGTAAAGCTGCTTCGGATCCTCCGTTTGCTGCCCGTAGTAAATACTGGTGGTCATCACTCCATCGTCAATCGCTACACACGGGAGACTCGGCGGGCGGCGTACTTGATAAGACCTTTAGTGCCCTTAAGCAGAGTCAAGGCGGGCTCAACATGGCTTCTATCCCTCGGGGTGGCAAGGAATGCCTCTGTCCCTGGTGCGGATGCGACTTCGATGCAGGGTAGGGACATGCTTGGTTTCTGGGTATGTGGTGAGCACAGATCTGTGTCTGGAAGCCCATGCTTATATGCCCCCGAGGGTACCTCACTGGCAGACAGCTGGCTTAGTCACGGGCTCTCATAACTCTGATCATCGGTGTCGATGTCTGCGTGTCCGACTTTCGTTCACCCATCTGTCCTTGCGTGACTGAACTCAGCCTTTGCGGCTGCCCGCCACTCCGCCCCGTGAGATGAGCCATCGCATTCTCCCACGTCTGCGCTTACTCGTCTGTCCAGGAAGGAGAGACAAGGCTAGCATAGCAAAAAAAAGCTCAGTGAGGACTGTACCCGTTCAGCCAGATTGAATGTCACCTGCGATGCCATCGCTGGCTAGGATGCGTGCGGCGCCTGGTTTCATCTGCTCAAACTCAACGCGCATCTGCCATCCAAGACCTCAAGAATTCATTCCAGGGCGAGGTAAATGTCACGAGCGACTCTGTACCGTCGCCGTCTTCATTCAGAAAGAAACGCACAGAGAAGCCCAAAACTTGCTGAACAAAAGACGTCGCATATGAGCCTTTACATCAGCGTGTACGGAACCACGAATGTTTTACTTTCTAACCCAACAGTCGACCCGCATATGTCTACCAGCGATACAGTACATCTACAACAAGCTTCTTCAGGCTTGCGACGGGCACGTCTCGGCTGTAAGCGGTGCTTTTGCCATCAAAGCAAGGATGTCATAGCCGATGTTCGCTGCTGCGATCTGCGTTATCTCATCTGGAGCTTCCTGTCAATAAGTGTGCAGGATTGAGATGGAAATTCCTGACCTTGTGTATCGTAGCCTGGGGCAACCTCAACAATGTCTGCCCCAACAATCTTCAGGCCAGCAAGGCCTTGCATGATCTTCTTGATCTCCTGCAGGGTGGGTTGGTCGCTATACGTCAGCTTATTGCCCCTACGTGCGGCAGTATCGTACTTACTCGCGTCGTGATACCTCCAATCTCAGGGCTAATTCGATTACACGTTAGAGATTCTCGGGTAACACATCGCAAGAGCACTCACGTTCCGGTCCTATGGAGGACAAAACGGTCAGTACGCTCATCCATCTGACGACACTAGTGAAGACGTACGCAGGAGCCATCCCAGGATCAATCACGTCAATGTCCAGGGTGACTAGAGGTCATTTTCAGACCAAACTGCCAACGGCGAATCCGCGTGACGACTCACTGTACACCGGGTTGTCACCGACAGTGTCCCTGATCTTCTTCACGACACCCCGCCAGCCGACCTCCTCAAGGTCGTCCGCGTGCGAGATGACAAATCCGACCTCGTAGTCGTTATCGTAGTCGTCCCAGCTGCTCAATGCACCACGAATGCCGACGTGCTGGGATACTGGGTGAGCGGACGTGTGCGCGGACGGGCTCGGACGCTTACAATGTTGGAGTTGTTAGGTGCGAGGAGCCCCTCGTTGTGGGCATACCAGAAGTAGCTGCCGTGCGAGACAGGTATCTCTTCACCCGGGAGCCACGGGCTTCCACCCTGACAACCATGCTTCAGTCGTCTATTGCGTAGCATGGAGGTAACTTAACTGACCCATGCCTTCGGCTTCCAAGTGTCTGCAGAACGACATGAGATGCGTGTGGCGGTACAGCAAAAGGCGCTACGTACCAATGTGGCTGTCGAAGTGGATGACACTGGATTATCGAGTTCCGGTCAGTCAGTTCACAGAGAATAATACGAACAGTGCTACCTGACGGGCCCGTAGATGTCCGCAACGCCGCGTAGCAACGGGAGGGTAATCGTGTGATCGCCACCGAGCGTGAGGACGCGAGGGTGGAACTTGCCGTCCTTCGCCAGACTGGTGCCCTCAAAGGAGCGGAGGCCGCTCTTCGAGAGGATCAGCTTGTTCGCGGCTTCGAGCTGGCGCAAGGCCACCTTGTTGTCGGTGGTCACCATTGCTATGTAGGTGCGCTCAATATTGGAGCAGGATATCGGCTATTGCTTCAACTTACGAACGTCACCACAGTCGACCACATCGAGGTAGTCGGAAACGCGTAGCTTCATGGGGACGTTGATACGCTCAATGCCCAAACGACGTGCACCCTGACGAATGCCGTTGGGGCCGAACCGTGCTCTGTTTGCGATATTGATACATGGCGTATGTTTCCGTGCAGAGATCTCACCCTGGCCGGAAGCTGGTTGCGGTATCAAATGGGGCACCTATATCGACTGTGTGAATTGTCGGGCAAACTATGAGCTCACACGAGCGTACCGATGACAGCGACATCGTATGGACTGTCTTCGTCCGCTCCGAAGCACCTTAAGGGCGCTGAACGCGCGAAGGTAGTGAGGCCGTTCCACGCTTCCCTCGTCCATGTCGCTTGGTTGAGCCTCTCCACAGAGAAGAGCTCTGTAATGTTGACAGGCTCGTTGGAGAAGACCCGATGCGACGATGCCAGGACCTGCTGTTGCCCGAAGGCTTGCGAGCTTGCAAGGGCTAGAGCGAGTGCTACGGTCGTTGTGAGCTTCATGGCCATCGTCGCTGTGGGGAGCAGTTCCAGGCAACTTGAGCGGGTCGACTGGGTCAATGCGAAATACGCTGGGTGCTTGCTCATTTATGGAGCCTGGAGAGATAAGCTATATTGCGATTGCAGCCCGTGCGCTGCACGTCCGGGGCTTGGTCTCGAGCGATAGCATTGGTAGATGGTCTTGTCAGGTTCGGTGGGAGGAGATAAGGAGCGGCGAGTCTGTCGGCCTGTACGTCTCGATCACACTCGATCACTGGTATCTTGCACGGCCCGGCAGCCACCGGCCACCACTTCCCAAACTCATTTCGTACCGCTTCGGCGACACTGGGCCATGGCAAGAGGAACTAGATGTCTGGATTGATGGACATTATAACGAGGTGTGAACTAGCTACAGTGGATTACATTCACGAGTATGGAGTAGTGAAACACGCATTATACAGGCGCACTAAAGGTACGGGCAGTGGTATCCTATGAATACAGTCAACTTACACTTCTATTGGCAATCTATAGTGTTGTGTGGCATGGTCCAGGTGATGACGAATAAAATATAGGTCACTGCCGCTTGAGCGACCCCATGAAGCTCGACAGGTCCAAACCCTCGTATTCTTCCTCCGGGGGCAGATCCTCCAACCCCTTCAGCACGTTCCGCTGCCCAGGCAGCGCATGCGGCTCCTTATCTTTTTTCAGCGCGGAGCTCGGGTCCCTGTTCTCTGTGGTCCGCCTGAAGAGGTCCAGGACAAGATCAGTATCCATGGATGCTAATCCAGTATTTTGTTGTGTGACAACTGAGTTTGCAATGTTGAGCTTGAAGCGTTGCAAGCTATCGGAGGGGGCTCAGAATTCGCCACGATACAACGAACTCGGCGACGTACCCCATGATCTTCTCTTCCAAAGTACCCTTGGTAATCAACCGGTACACGTTGACGACCTTCTTCTGACCGATACGATGGGCGCGATCCATGGCCTGCAGGTCCTTCATCGGATTCCAGTCATGCTCGACGAAGATGACCGTATCGGCACCCGTCAAGGTCAAGCCGAGACCACCAACATGCGTCGTAAGGAGGAGACAGTCGATGCTAGGGTCCGAGTTGAAGGTCTGAACGATCGCGTGGCGTTTGTTGGCATCGGTGCTGCCGTCCAGGCGCATGTATGTGACGGATGACATGTGTTGTTTGAACAAGTCCTTCTCGATGATGTCTAGCATCTGTTTCATCTGACAGAAGATGAGAACGCGGTGTTGCGAAAATGCTCCTGACGCAGTTGGCTCCGCGTCTGCGAGCTCAGACTTGGCAATATCCCCGGAAACACCTGAACCACCCATGCCGATGCCGCAGTCGGTGAGAAGTTGCCTACAATCAAGGTCGGTCAGATGAGTTCGCGTAGACCCACACGTTGCCGCTTACTTCAATGCCAGAAGCTTCGGTGCACAGCGGATATCGCTGAGCTCTGGGCTGTCAGTCTTCTGCCCGGCGTTCTTCAACGCATCGACGATGACTTGCTTGTCCTTCAGAACGAGCGCTGGGTGGTTGCATAGCTTGCGTAGATACTGTAGAGACTGAAAGACGTGCTGTTGTTCGCCACCCTGACCCTTGTCAGAGCGGACGACGTCTTCAGCAGTTGCACCGGCTCGAGACTTCGAGAAGTCGTCGTAGAGGTACTTCTGCAGCTCTGAAAGCTCGCAATAGTAGTCCTGGATGATTTTCGGCGGAAGATCGTGCAGGACGTCCTCTTTCAATCGTCGCAGAAGGAATGGTAGTACTTGCTTGTGCAAAGCTTCTAACGCAAGCGCAGCTTCGGTCTAGGGTTAGTAATTGCAGCGCCCACGTATGAAACTGGCGCACCTGCTTCACCATTCTTCGACTTTCCGTCCCTGTTTGATAGGATTGGCTTGCTGAAGCGCTCGTTAAATGACGTCTCACTGCCCAAGAACCCGGGCATCAAGAAATCGAACAAGCTCCAGAGCTCGAGGACGTTATTCTGGATAGGCGTGCCTGACAGGATGAGGCGATGATGAGCGCGGACACACTTGACAGCCTTCGTGAGTTTCGTCTTCGCATTCTTGATGATGTGACCCTCGTCCAGGATGCAGTAGTGCCAGTGGATGTCCTCTAGGCTAGAGATGTCGTTGCGGACGACTTCGTACGAGGTGATGACAACGTCGTACTTCTTCAACTTCGACAGAAGCTTGCCTCGCTCTCGCGAGTTTCCGGTGTACATGACGGGCTTGAGGTTGTCGGTGTACTTCAGGATCTCGTAGTACCAATGCCCTGTGAGCGTCGGGGGGCAGACGATCAGAGAAGGTAGATGAACAGAGTCTGGTGACTTCGTCTCCTCGTGCTTTTTGGCTCGCTCATGGTGTTTACTGGCCAGTATGCAAATCGATTGCAACGTCTTCCCGAGGCCCATGTCTAACAAACAGTGAGCCGTGAGCAGGTGATGGAAAGCGGGATCAAACGTACCATCACACAGGATGCCATGGAGCTGGTACTTGGCGAGGAAAGCGAGCCAGTTGACACCCTCTTGTTGATACTTCCGGAGCTCGGCCTTGATCTTCACGGGAATGTTGTATTGCTGCACCTTATTGCCATCCAGCAATTGCATCAGGAACTTGCGTTCCTCGTCGCGACGCTGCAATAGCTCCTGGGAGAAGCCAGGAGGATTCGGTAGACCAGCCTAGAGGTGATTTGAGTACTCAAACCCATCAGCGCTACTGACAATTTACCTCGAGCGGTACCATCTTCACCAACGACGCGAACGTATTTGTAGCAGTCGCACGGATGTCGTCGTCCGGATCACTCATCCTACCCAGGACGGGGACGACCATGAAGATGACGTATGGCAGTGCCTTCATGTCTAATTTCTGCACGATGTCTATAACACAGGTAAGCTTCATCGCCTGGGATAGGGACGCGAGTGTACATACGATAGATCAGCTCGGTCGCTCCCTGCCTGTTGGACAAATTCAAGTCGTCGCCGAGGAAGGGAATCACGTCCTCGATGACGGTGCGCATAGCATCCATGGACACTGTATCACACATCGTGGCGAAGCACTTCGCGGCTGCCTGTCGGATGATCGCAAAGCGACTGCGAAGAGCGAGAATGATCATCGGGAAGACTTCCCTGAACTTGGGCCAAAGCGACTCGTGGAACGTCGGAACAACGGCTTCCAAGACGCTGAACGAGTCGATGACATCTTGTCCGAACTGCTTCTCAATCTGCTTGTCCATCTTCTCCAGTTCGTCTAAGGCAGATATCAGTTGCGTGTGTGGTAGAGACAGCATCAGCACAGACCGGTAGAGCAGGCGCTGATAAGACCCCCGGCCATTGATTGCCACATTTTGGGGACGGCATCCAGTAGCCGTGCCCCGAACCTCTCAGAGAGCTTGACGAAGGCAAGTTGCGCGCCCCTACGAGACAGGTGCGCCTTCGCAGTATCCTCCGGGCTAGGTGGAGCCTTCTCATCCTTGGCGCTATGGTGCGCAGCCGAGTTGGGGAATGATAGAACACCTGCGAGGGTCTTCCTGGCATAGGCGAATGTCGGTGTCTGATCGGTGTCCTGGCAGAGGAAGGTGCAGAGATTCTTCACAATCTTGTCCGGAGGCTGAGCTAAGTCTCGGGAGACGCAGAACTCCACGAATGCCGCAACTGCTACCGCTGACCGATTCTGAAGGTCCACGTTATCCTCGGTCTAGATTATATATCAGTCAGCTATGGAACCCCGCACGTAGCGGATGTGGCTTTACCTTAATGCTGTTCATGATGCCTTTGACGATGGGACTGACTTTGTCAGGGGTACCCTTGAAGGCCACGAAGGCAGCCGCAAATGCAGCCGACACGCGGACATCATACTGCGCCTTGACCTCTACATACCGCTCGATGTTCGCCACGACCTTGATGCGCTTCTCCTTGATAATCGCGAGTTCCCGCTTCTTGGTCCGGCCGAGGCTAGACTTGAGCTTGTCGAACATCGAGCCGACCGCATCGTGGGCAGTCTGGATGGTGAAGCAATCCGGCTTCGTCCCGGTGATGTCAACCTCCGTGCCAAGTGACGGTATGGAGGACTGAGGCAGCTTGCAGTCGTACGCAAAGGACTGCAGAAGATTGTAGCATTCTCCATGGATGCGAGCGAGGGTGAAAGCCATCTCGTGATAAGCCGCGGGAGGCTCCGCTTGCAGCCAGGAGAGCGTTTTGGTGCTAACCTCGGAGGCTAGAGTCGACTTATCGATGAGCAAAGGTGCTGAGGAGCCCTGCTTGTCATTATAATCCTTGGCCCACTCCTCGGAGATGATCGCCGCCAGGAATTTTTGAAGCATGCTTGTCGACTCAAGATAATGGACGAGGATGGGGCTGAAGGTATCGTCAAGTGACGAGCCCTGTGACTGTTCTGATAAGTAACGATTCCGCGCCTCACAATCACCGAAAGTGCCTACGTTGTTGGGCCAGAAGGCAATGATATACGCTAATGCTGAGGCGGCCGCAACTCGAGCTTTGAGCACAGCCTCTATTGGTACTAATGCGAGATCCTGAGCAAGCATGTTCTTGTCAACATTGTGGCGTTCGGAAACACCGTCCTGCATCATCGCAGCGGTGGCATCATAGAAAGCCGACGCGTCAAGTGGCAGCCCGAGAGGTGTCATCAAGACAGCATACCATTCGAGCAGGATCTGTTGCGTAACCAGCGACTCCAGCCAGCCAGTAACCGAGCTGATGATAGAGAGGACAAGTCTCCAAGCGGACAAAGTCGCGTCGCGAATGTCGCCACGCTCCTCGACGATGAGATTCTGGTAGAGCAGGCGAAGGTAGGGGAGTGTCATCCAGTCTTTGGCCAGAGACGTGACTGTCATGAAAGTCTCGAGTGTGTTGACTACGGCGAGCCGGACGTTGGCGATAGTGTGGCGGAAGAATGGGAACAGCGTCGGCGCGAGCGTCGAGATTGGACGTCTGACGGCCAGTCAGCTTTTGCGGGGTTAGCCGATGTGGTACAACGCACGATCTGTTCTCGTCCGCTATAATCTCGATGACCTCGTCGTACCTGACGAGCTTCCCTAATCCCGGCATCAGCACTGGCCATGAGGCGATGGGTAGTGAGAGCCTCACCAAGCAGATCCATCACCGCGCCAACGCTTGAACTCAGGTCATCCTTCATGTCGCTGAGGCAGCTCCAGAGCACCGCGAGCACCCGCGGCAATTCTTCGGGCAATCGCTCCACTAGATGCGCCGCGACGGGCGAAAGGCAGGACGCTGCTACCGAGCGGACGTCATCGTCACGGTCACCGAGCCTACGCAATTGTCAGCATCCCGCAAGGAGAAGGGAGACGTGGCATGCTCACCCTAGCACTGCAGCGTCCACCACGCCCCTCAAGACTTCTCGCCCATCCTGACCACTGCTGTCTTGACCGTCTTCGGTCTTAGCAGCACTCACGAGGTCGCTTCGGACGGCCACCTCGTACTTGATTCCCAGCAAGCCTGCGTGTCGAACTTCCCATACATGACCTTTGTCGGCATCCTTGTCGGGAACTCGGCTCTTCAGTGGTGTGGGCTTCACAGACAGCGTGAAGTCTTGGCGGATCATCTGCAGGAGAATAGAGTGGACATGCAAGACGGATCTCCGCGGCATGTGAAGGAGGAGGGATGCAAGCGTCTGCGAAACCATCTCTCGAACGGGTGCAACCACCTACAACGGGGAGGACGGTTAATTCGCACGTGGCATGTAGTGCAACCTGGTACGTACCTGATCTGACACGAAGTCACCGAACCTATCGAGCACGAAAATGCAGAGAAACTTCACGGCAAGGTCGTTGCACCACTTTTCGTGCGCTAGGAGATTGTCCTCCCAGCTCTGACCGACTGTGGATAACACGGAACGTCAGTTTACACACGTAAAGAAGACGAAATAACGGACCTTGCATCCCGCCGTATTTTCCTTGTAGCTTCAACAGCTCTCTGAGGGCTATCGCAGCACCGTGTCGCACCTCCCAGGCAGGGCTGAAGAGGTCGACCTCGAGAATCTTGGCTAGGCCGTCCCATACCCAACGGCCTTGCGGGACTTCCAAAGCCTTAGACTGCTTTTGTGCCTTGGGCGATACTGCCCCGCCCTTCGAGGGGTCGATGACTACTTTCTCGTGCTCTTGCGAGGTTGAGTCTCGAACCGGCTTCTCGCCGTTGCCCTTGCTGGTGGGAGTGGACTGGTCGTCAGCTGCGATAAGGCGAGCTCTGTAGGACACATCAACGTCAGAGAAGACTGCACCTACGCCGCAATGTGTACATACTTAGACTGGCCCGACGGTGCGGCGCTGTACTTCGAACCTGAGCCCTGAGCAGGGGGAGCAGGCGCTGCAACGAATGCACTATTGCCCGGCTTCCGCTTTCGCTTCAGCCGATTCCGCTCGCGCGCAGATAGTGTGCAGTCATCTGCCATAGGGACGTCCTGCGGTGTGGGTGCAGGGATCGCAGGTGTGTTCGTAGCAGAACGTGCCGGAGGCGACGGCTCTTTTTTGACGGTCGCACTCGAGGCTATGTCGACAAGTGAAACACTTGAGACTTCCTCTTCCTTCTTGGGCATTATGTCCTCCATCTCGACGTCTGGATCGGGCTCGTCGGCGGCAAGCTCCTTCTCGATGTCCATGTCGTCGTCACCGAAGCCGTCGAGGAAGTCCAGGCCTAGGCGACCCATAGCCTCCTTACGTGCTTTCTTGACCTCGGAGGAGCTGGCCAAGATACCAGTGGGTTTCACAAACTCTTTACCCGAAGAGGCGAGAAGTAGCGTGCCCTTCTCCATGAGTTCGCGGACGGAGAACGACGGAAAGTCTGGGGCTGGAATTGACGACGCATCCCCACTGTTGTCAACATCGGGGGCAGGCTGCCAAAGAGGAACGAGAGAGAATATTTGGGAGAGGGCTGTCGAGGCGGCTGATCGGGTCTCGTATGATCTTGAATGCAGGCATGGCAGGATCTGATGAATGTCGTATCAACAAAACATGAAGTGCGCGGAGATGAAATCGACATACGCGAGCGACGACGGACATAAGCTCAGCCCACGCAGACTGGTCCGCGAGGTAAGCGTGCTGACGGCTTGACTTGACATCGTCCTCAACGATTGAAACATCGCCAATGACGCTCTTTGCGGCAAGCTGTGCGAGTTGTTTGGCTGCTGTGTTTCTGACTGAGCTAGAAGACCCCGTATCAAGGAGGAGGAGGAGCCGATCCAATCTGGAGGGGGCGAGTCAGTACGTACGACTACACTTGCCAAATTCGAGCAGCGGTACACACCTGGAGGTCATGGCGGAGTCGGGCGGCGTCGGACCGGAGACGCCGCGCTAGGGGATCGAAGGCAGTAAACGGGGTTTTCTCACGCCCCCTCGCTGCAGCGACCTGCACCTTTTATCACCCTGTCCTTGTGACGAAATTTGCCGCCGTCACGCGTGACCATCACTTCGGTCATCTGCGGTTTGGCGCGTCACATGTGACGCACCGCCCTTCCCAGCTTCTATAGGCCGTGTTTCGCGCCGTGGAATTGATTTCAAAGAAGAGTAGCGCACACGGATACCCACTACCGCAGCTCTGAGCCCTGTCATGGCCGCAGGAGGGGACACAACACCGGGCCACAGTACGGGCGCCAAGAGCGAGCATGCTTCGATCAGTCGATTTGACGTGAGATCTGCTTATATCGTGATCTGGATCTCGGCCGTTGTCCGCTCATTTAGGATGTCACTCGCTGCCAGCTTGTGCGCTTGAAGCGCTGGGCTTGGCTTTATGCCACCTCCCCCCACTGCCAGTGCTAGTCTCCGTATGCCTCAAAGACCTCCACTGATTTCACACTCCGTAACAACACGACAACTTTCGACTCATACTCGACAGAGAGAACATTCGCTGCCCAGACCGTGATGCCAGAATCGTGGGGACAAGGTGTTGCCCGTGAGTTTCTAATCCGGCTGCGCGACGGTCTCGGTGCTCCGGTTCATTATGTAGGTGAGCATATGAGTTGGCGTATTCAACCCTTGGCGACTGACTGCTATGTACTCCTCACGCTCAGATACTTATGAAGCGGCCCTCATACACGCCACCATCAACGCGTTGGACGATGCAAGGTGGGATGAGGAGAGGTCAGGCCAACTCGACGCGGTCATTCGACGGGCGTACGAAGGGATGCGTGTATCGCCACGCTTGGGCGGCCTGGTATGGAGAGAGCTCTACACCGATGCGTCCATACTCCGCTCTCTGGGAGATGTTCTCCGGCTCGAGTCCACGCAAGACGACGCCTTGGCTTCGTCGTGCATCTCTAGGTTAGATCATGCTATCGTCATCGCAGGTGCACCGGGAGAGGGGCGACTGGACATCATCTACGATGCTATCCATGCAGTCCAGCACAACGCGATGTGCCATCCAGGCTTCTCCTTGGCAGAAGATTGTACTGACGACGCCGAAGTTGCATCCATCCGTCTGTCCAAGTCCCTAGTATCGGCTCCCCATCAGGTCCCTCGGTTGAGTCGCCCACCGTCTCTATCGGTCTTCGTGCAACAAACCTCACGACATCCGTTTGTGATACCTGGATATATCACCGACTGGCCTGCCTTGAACGAGCATCCATGGAAGTCGTTCGCCTACCTGCGGTCTGTATCTGGTCCAGGGAGAGTTGTCCCCGTAGAAATTGGCGACGACTACCGCGATGACGATTGGACGCAGAAGATGATGCCGTGGGGTGATTTGTTGAACGCTCTTGATCCCCACAAACTCAGTACATCGGATAAACAGAAACTCTATCTTGCTCAGCACAACCTATTCCTGCAGTTCCCCAAGCTGCGTGACGACATACTTATCCCCGACTATGCGTACGCTTCTTTACAACCGCCGAAGGATTTTCCGGGCTACGCCCCGCCCGCCAATGAAGACCAGCTTGTTCTCAACGTCTGGTTAGGTCCGCCTCATATGACATCTCCCGCGCATACTGTATGTATTGGATCTTTCATTCGTTGCTCTTCTGCTCAGTTGCTCTGGTTCCAGGATCCGTACTTCAATTTTTACGGTTCGTCCGTTGCTCAGGCGCCTATCCCGAGTGCTAATAGTTCAACAGCTCAAGTAGTCGGACATAAAACCGTCTGGTTGGCACCACCTGAAGCGACACCAGCCATGTATACATATTCCCCTCCGGACGACGCGCCCAGCGACCACACACATAATCCCGCAGTCAATACCGCCAGTCCTTGTATGAGCAATACGTCGAGAGTCGATGTATTCGGAGGGGGCGAGAAGCAGAACGACCTGCCGATATTCTGGGAGGATGCGGTTCCGCATGCGATGAGCGTGACACTCGAGCCGGGAGATCTGCTCTTTTTCCCGCCGGGTTGGTGGCACGCTATGCGCAGTGAGACTACGAGTTTCTCGGTATCGATGTGGTTCTAGTATCACTGCCTATCCTACCATATCGTGTCTTCACCGATGTCCTGCCATTGCTCCCTACGATTGAAGTGCCATGTGCATGAGGTGTAGTTAATAACGGTACCTAGTTACATGCTCGCTGGAGATCGAGATCTGCATATACAGTGATAGTGGCTCAGACGTATCACCGAGCTATGTCCGAGGTAGTACTGTTCCGCCGAGGTCCAAGGAACCACTGTGACTGTTCTTCCCTCCGAACTGGCTACGCGTCCCTTCTGAGTTACTCTAAGCTGGCCCCGGGCTTACACGTCGACAGGCTTTGTACTACACTCCGCACTTCATGAGCGAAGGGCGGACTAGACCGGAGGTGGCAGAGATCAAGTCCGTCTCACGATTGAACCTTGCCTCGCGGGTTCAATCCCATAACCTCTTGCTGCACTAGGGATGCATACGACCACCTATTCAATGCCTCCATCAGCCTCTCGAAGATCAAGGACGCCGCGCTAAGCGGCCGCTCGTTTCCGGCTGCCGACGATGAACTGGGTATTGCTGGCAGGAGTCTGGCGTGGAAGGTGCGGCGCACATGCATGTTCGTGCCCGCAGCCCGCTGTTCTGATGGCGACCTTGCGTGCAGCTGTTTCTCGTGCAGGCCGAACCACTACAGACGAAGTCAGACGTTATCTCAGTATCACAACTCCAGGCATTACGGACGGCGCGACATGACTACACCACGTTGCTGCTGGAGAAGATGCGAGCACCCGATGGCAGCTACGAGGACGGCCTGACAATACCTGGAACAAACGAGCCACCCTCTAGGGTGGCTCAGAGCCGCTTGGATCTGTCAAAGAACAACCCACTAAGTTTGGATGACCAGGCATGTGGTGGTTCATTATGCAGTGTATCCCGCACTAACTACCGCCTAGAATCCGTGGACGGAGTGGTTCGCATTGATGGAGCTGAAGAAGGAAATTTTGAAGGACGTTGAGCGCACGTATGTCATCAGCATCTCGGTCATGAAGCTTGCCTGATAGGCCCACAGATTCCCTGATATTGGTTACTTCCGTGATCCCGACGTGCAAGCTCAGCTAACGAACATATTGTTCGTTCACTCGAGCATGCACCCCAACATCGGTTATCGACAAGGGATGCATGAGCTCCTTGCACCACTCTTTTACGCAGTGGACTACGACTCTATCGACGAGAAAGATTCCGCCGTGGACGATACAAGTGTCAAGGAGTTCTGCTCGAGGGCATGGATTGCCGCTGACGCATGGGCACTGTTCTCTTCTCTGATGAAGGGTGTGGGTCGTTGGTACGAATGGCAGGAAGGGAAAAGTGCGGACAAGTCGCCGCTAGCTTCTCATGTTCAGCTCAATGCCAGCTCGAGCGGCCCCTCGTTGAAGCCGTACGTTGCGCCCATTGTGGAGGCATGCAACCGCGTGCAATCCACGTACCTCAAGTTGGTAGATCCGGAGCTGTGGAAGAGCATGCAGAATGCGGGCATTGAGCCGCAAATTTACGGAATGTACGTGTCGTACAAAGGTGTGTACTCGAATGTGGCCTGACGTTTATGACCGTGTAGACGATGGCTTCGCCTGCTGTTCACCCGCGAATTTGACATGCACGACTCCATGATCCTCTGGGATGGGCTTTTCGCGTGTGACCCCTCCTTTGACCTTGCGCAATGGGTATGTGTTGCGATGCTCATTCGCATACGGAACAAACGTGAGCAATATTCCGGTATATACGTGCAGGCATGCTGACATCGATTATGCTCCGTGCCCAGTCATTCCGTCCGACTACAGCGGCCAGCTCACATACCTTTTGCGATACCCTTCCACACCTGGCGATAACACGGCAGATACACTGACTGTGCATCACACAACTCTCTTACTGCGCCAAGCTCTAACCCTTCAAATGTCGCCAAGCCCAACGACAGGCGTCTCAATCATTCACGAGAACCGTAACCTACTCGGGATACCTGTCGAAGTGCCAGAACCACCGCCGCCTCCAGCTCGGCGACGCCCCAAGGCAGGCGGACGTGGACCGTCGTTTTCGGCAGGGAGTAGCGCGGGTGCGCAGCGGGGCGCGAGTGCCAAATTCGGTCATTTGCGCCAGCAGTCGAACCCGATGGCACTCCCTGAGATGCTTGCCCGTGGTCTGCTGGAGCGTGGCGAAAGTCTTGGAATTAACAAGACGGTTATGAATGCAGTGTCTGAATTGAAGGTGCGAGGATACCCAGGCATTTGATCATCACATGCTAATACAGCTTCTGCAGCGCAACCTTCCTGACCTCGCCAATTCGATCGGGAAGCTCCCTCTGTCACCACAGTCGGCGTACGCAGCATATCCTCTGATAGATGAGAGGTCATCCACCGAACGGCATTCTTGGGAGTCAAGCTCACGATTCGAGGTTGAACGCGACCTCTCTGAGCTACGCAAGGCCCAACGAAGGCTAGGGGAATCAGTCGAGTGGATTGTCGACACACTGCTTTTGGACGAAGGCGATACTGGTGATAAGGAGTCTATCCGGAACAGGAAGCAGGAAGCACTGGAGTCGCTCGCGTATGTCCGCGATGCGCTCAAAGGCAACATGACGGACCTCCAAGAAGAGCGCTTGGTTGGAGAAGAGGAACGCAAGCGTAGGGAGGCGAAGGAGCGGCTTGATAGGGAGAAGGAGGAACGGCGGCAAAGAGACATCGAGCAATCTGCACCGAAGCCTCCGAAGCCCGCTGTTGCTCCACCGCCACCTACTCGACCACAAGCTATCGCGACGGGCAGAAGCTCGTCGGCGATCAGCTCTGCCCCGCAGGCCATGGCGAGCTCGCCACCAAAGTTTGGTACGATTGCCTCCTCCTCCTACCCGTCTTCCCTACCGTCTCCACGTTTCCCTCCGGCGCTGGCGCCTCAGAAGTCCATCGCCCCGTGGAACTACACGCGTTCAGACTTCTCGAGCAACAGTTCTCCTATTACCTCTCTTCCCCGGATTCCCCCGCCTACCTCGACAGTGCAGTGGACGATCCCTCCCACAACACCCGCTTTTCCGCCGCTGTCCGCATCAGTGACCGAGACCCAGTCCACTTCGCGCGATCAAGCTCCGCGCGGAGGAGTTCAACAGGATCCTCTGGGTGCTTTGCGATAGCAAGGGGACTTCAAGTGTCTGAGCGTAGCAACTCCATTGCATGTAGTGTGTTGTAGGATATAAATTCAGGGTTTTTTCGGCAGGCCGCGAAGGCGAGAATAATTGGGGACGTGCGATTGGCCGACAAGGCCGGCGCTCTCGGACGAGGAGTGCGGGGAAATCACGGGACAGGCGCGTTCGGAGGGCGACGGAATTTCGGTCGTCACTGACCGACCGAGGCAGGCCTGGGATCCGCGTAAAGCCACTCTTCCCCTTCTCATCGCTCTCACCAACGTTGTCGGGCTGGTCTGTGACTTCCACCATGTTGAGGACATCACTGCCAAGGGCACTCCGCGCAAGCAAGAAGGCGTTCCACAGCTCTGCCGTCGCCCACCGGGTCGTTGCGACCAACCCCGTCAAGGCCCAGGAAGTCCCGGTATGACGCACCAGGAAAATCCTACTGGTGGACGATACTGACTCTTTGGATTAGTCGTGGGCATCAGGGAACTATCCTCTCATTGAACACGAATACGATGCTATCGTCGTGTGAGCAGAGCGCTATAATGATGTATGACCCTGATCTCGAGTCCTGACCCGCGTACCTGCAGAGGTGCTGGCGGTGCTGGTCTGCGTGCCGCATTCGGTCTCGCAGAGGCGGGATTCAACACTGCGTGCATCACCAAACTCTTTCCGACAAGAAGTCACACAGTCGCCGCCCAGGTACAGTCGTCATCGCCTTCGACATGCACGAGTTGCTAACATCGTAGTGACGAAGGGTGGCATCAACGCTGCGCTCGGTGTAAGTAGCCATGGGCTTCTTTCTTTTCTCGCACAGAAACTCATTCCACCAATCATATAGAATATGACGGAGGACGACTGGCGGTGGCATATGTACGACACAGTAAGTCTCTATGATGTCTTGGCCTCTTCGAGCGGTCCATAATATTTCATTCGCAGGTAAAAGGCTCCGACTGGTTGGGCGACCAAGACGCCATCCATTACATGTGCAGAGAAGCCCCTAGCACTGTCATTGAGGTGCGATGCGCGTAGGGGCTCTATACTGAGTCCCGGCTGAACCATCAACTAGCTCGAGCACTTCGGTGTACCATTCTCTCGGACGAATGAGGGCAAGATCTACCAGCGTGCGTTCGGTGGTCAGTCGCTCAAGTTCGGCAAGGGTGGCCAGGCGTACCGCTGCGCTGCCGCGGCGGACCGTACCGGACATGCCCTTCTCCACACCCTCTACGGCCAGTCCCTCCGCCACAACACGAACTTCTTCATTGAATACTTCGCGCTCGACCTGATCATGCAGGACGGCGAGTGTGTCGGCGTCATCGCACTGAATATGGAGGACGGCACGCTCCACCGCTTCCGGGCACACAAGACCGTCCTCGCGACTGGTGGTTATGGGCGTGCGTACTTCAGCTGCACAAGTGCGCACACCTGCTCGGGTGACGGTAATGCCATGGTCGCCCGTGCCGGTCTGCCCCTCCAGGATCTGGAGTTCGTGCAGTTCCACCCAACTGGTATCTACGGTGCCGGCTGTCTCATCACCGAGGGTACGTGCAGATATATGCGCAGGCCTCTGACAACGTAACTAATGCGTTGTAGGCTCTCGTGGTGAGGGCGGATATCTGCTGAACTCTGAGGGTGAGCGATTCATGGAACGCTACGCGCCCACGGCAAAGGATCTCGCCTCCCGCGATGTCGTGTCGCGTTCAATGACGATCGAGATCCGCGAGGGTCGTGGTGTTGGTCCCGAGAAGGACCACATCTACCTGCAGCTCAGCCATCTCCCTGCTGAGGTTCTCCACGAGCGTCTTCCCGGTATCTCTGAGACGGCGGCTATCTTCTCTGGTGTCGATGTCACCAAAGAACCCATCCCGGTGCTGCCCACCGTCCACTACAACAGTGAGTAGTCCATTCGGTTGGCATACTCGCCCCATCTGACGTGTATCGCAGTGGGTGGCATTCCGACGAAGTACACCGGTGAGGTCTTGACCACTGACGAGGTATGTTTCTCACACGGTGTGAGAGTCATACTCACCCTGTTCTGCATACAGAACGGTGAGGACAAGGTCGTCCCCGGTCTCTATGCCGCCGGCGAGGCCGCCTGTGTCTCTGTGCACGGTGCAAACCGTCTTGGTGCTAACTCTCTGCTTGATATCGTCGTCTTTGGTCGTGCCTGCGCGCACCACATCAAGGAGACGCTCACCCCTGGCAAGCCCCACAAGGAGATTCCTCAGGAGGCTGGCCTCGATAGCATCGAGTTCCTCGACAAGATCAGAAAGGCCGACGGTCCTTTGCCCACTGCCAACATCCGTCTCAACATGCAGAAAGCTATGCAGGCTGACGCTGCTGTCTTCCGGTGCGTTGTCCGCCCTCATGATATGTCGAGCGATAGTGACCATTGGTCAGTACCCAAGCGTCGCTGGATGAAGGTGTGGAGAAGGTCAGCAAGATCTTTGAGAGCTACGACCAGGTTGGCATCAAGGACCGTAGCATGATCTGGAATTCGTGAGTAGAACCTCAAGAGCGGTGCCCCGATGGCTTGCTGACGAGTATGACGCGCATATAGGGACCTCGTCGAGACTCTTGAGCTCCGCAACCTCCTGCAATGCGCTGTCCAGACTATCACCGCCGCTGCTGCCCGCCAGGAGTCCCGTGGTGCTCACGCACGCGAAGACTACCCTGAGGTCAGTACCCTCCGCCGTCCGTCCTATCACACATCCTGACACCTTACCCCCTCACACAGCGTGACGACGAGAAATGGATGAAGCACACACTCACCCGGCTGCCCGACCCGACGAAGCCCAAGGTCGACATCACGTATCGCAGGGTGATCGACAAGACGCTTGACGAGAACGAGTGCAAGCACGTACCGCCGTTCAAGCGTGTCTACTAGACGCGGTGTATGGGGTACAGTGTGTGAGGTCGAGACCGGCTGTTGTAATACTGTGTTTTCATGATGCATTGTTTCCTATATTATCTGCCGATGTGTGGTACAGCAATACAGAAAGCATCGAGACTCAACATTGCCTGTGGTGCTTCCGAATCATGCCCCCGCTGCAGAGAGGGTCAAAGGTGTTTCGACCATATTACAGCATCGCAACGTCGTCCAACTTCCGGCATGGTTGTTCCTTTGAGCAAACACGAAAAATTCTACCGTTGTCCTGAAGCAAGGCTGGAACACTGCACATACCAGCTGCACGCGGCCCACTTTCAATGAGTTCCCATAGCGCAGGTGTAAAATGCGGTGCCTTAGAAGCGATTGGGCATACATGTACAAAGGGGAAACAGATGCAAGGAGAGACGCGGGTTTGTCAACCAAACGGGTACAAGATACGGGTCGAAGAGTGCACAGCTCGCTCATGAACGCCCATCAATCATAATAGACTCTCTCTCGGCCCTTCCTGGTCAGCCATTCTGCCCATGAACTCTGAACTGAATCCGAACAAACTGCGTTCCGACGCAGGGACATGCGAGTGCACAGCTGGCTTAAGGTCGGGGTGGTACATCGTCTCCACCCAGCTCGACTCGGACACGACGTCCGAGAGCCGCTCGCTGTCCGAGCGTGCGTCATCCGCCGGGTGCGACGCAGCCCACGCGTTGTGGAAGGCGAAGTCCGAGAGTGCGTCCGTCATCGACAGGTCCGACGGCTGGCGCGAAAGCGCAGGCGGGGACGCGCTAGCTAGCGGTGAAGCCAGCGCGATGGGGAAGGACGCAGAGAAGTCGAGCGTCGGGAGGACCATCGAGTGCGCGGGGTCGATCTCGACACCGATCCGCCAGTCCGTGTGCGCCGTGGACCCGGCCTCAGACTCGGAGGCAGACATCGTTTCGAGCGCGTCGTCCATCGCCTGGCTTTCCTCCGCCTCGCGGTCCTTCCATACCTCCTCGAGTATGCACCACCCTTGGCCGGCCTCGCCGAGCACGCTGCGCACGCGCTTCTCGTCCCAGCCCTCGAAGGTCACTTCGAGCAGCGTCGCCAGGCCTGTCGGGTCGCCGTGCGCCTCGCACTTGACGTGCGGGCTCTCGAACACGCGGGAGGCGTCGAGCCGCGCGAAGAGCGACGACACGCGCAGCGAATGGGTGGTGTGTGTGCTGTGGACGCTTGCGAGGGCATGGAAGGGGAGCAGCGGGTGGTTGGCGGGAGACGCTGAGAGCGGCTGGCGGAACGAGCTCGTGGACGCCGCGGCAGGTGCGAGCGGGATGAGCAAGTGGGTGGTGACGTCGGGGTTCTCGAGGGGAACGACCGGGAAGTAGTGCTCCAGGTCGGCCTCGCGCTTCTCAGCGGAGGTGAGAGCCTTCTTTGCCTTCTTTGCCTCGCGGGGGCGCTGCATCTCCTTGGACTTCGTCACTTCCTTGCCCTTCGCCGTCTTGTGCATGCGCATCTTCTCCTGTTCCGTGCGCATCTGCGTGTCCCAGTCAGCCTCCCAGAGTGCACGCCCAGTCACGGGGACGTTCTCGGCGAGACTCTGGAAGACAGGGCGGCCGGTGGAGAAGTTGCGGGCCAGGCCCAGGCCGACTTGGCTGACGCCCCGCGGGACGGCGGGAGCCTTGGGGAGGCGGGGTGCTTGGAGAGGGCGCGAGAGGGTGAAACGGGCAGAGGAAGAGAGGCTCTGCTGGATATTGCGCGTCTGCGCGGAGCCATGGTACAGAGAACGGCTCGTCGCGGGGACACTCCCGGGCAGACGAGAGATGCCAGGGGTAGTGAGATGTGCAACGAAGCGAGAGAAGAGATTGCGGGTTTGTTTGAAGACGGCCTGTGCCGTAGACGTTGGTTGGCCGATATGGGGGTGAGGGATGGATGGGATGTGGATCGACCGTGTGTGGTTGGTATGGAGGAGTGTACCTCCACCCGTAGGTTTGAGGGCTCGCGCCCCGTACGATGCTAGCTGCATCGTGGACCGCTGCTAGACAGCAATGGCCAGGATGCAGAGATAGTGGTGGTCGTTGAGTGAGAGACGGCGAGAGAGAAGCCAAGCCCTACTATATGCGCAGCGGGGCGGTAGTGTGCCGGCGGCGCTGTACGCGTGCGTCAGCGGGCCGGCGGCACTTACGTAATGCACTCCCATTGGCCAGTCGATCCTCTTCCCACCGGGGCAACCGACGACTCGCCGATGCACGACGCGTCCTGTGCGCGAATGCTCTTGGACAGCCCGAGATAGCCTGAGAGCGGGTCACTATATCGCCAAAACTTCGGAAGCCTGCGGTTCCGGTTCTTAGCACCGGTCCTCTTGTAGAAAAGCTCCAGTACTGGGACGTTGGCCTTGCCACAGCAAGAGCGCGCAGCATCAACACGTGACAGTGGCGACGCAAGACCTACTGTATGACATTTGTCAAGTCAGGCAGGAGTGCATGCTACCGCCTGAAGGGAGGACATATCTCTCTCTTTGCAGGTACAGCGCTTGTCGGGTGAACTGGAAAATTTCGAAGAAAAACCGACTCTGCCAGTGGATAAGCGGCTGCATATCTATCTCTGGGGGTGGGGGGGCTTTATCTGAGTGCGCGAGAACAAGTCCTCATACTCGTGTATAGCGTATTTACACATGATCTGACAGTCACGGTTAGTAGTTAGAACATCACTGCCACGATAGAAAAATAGCAGGGCCTGTCGGTCACTGCTGTTATACATACTGGTTTCCGGGACTGCCGGGATCGTTGTACATCCGTCGCTTCACCAGAACTGCGCGGCGATCTTTCTCTGCGAATAACGGAATGTGACAACGCGATGGTGTGACTTGACGTTCTACATGACTTGCCTAATACGGTGTAAAGCGCCTACGGCTCGATCATTGTGTGGGCGCTTGCGCGATGGTGGGTCAAGGTGGTCGGCCGTGTCCTTGCTGACTGTCGCAGGCAATGACAGCCCTTATCTCCCAGCAACATGTCCCCACGCGTGTATTCGCGCCGCAGAAATACCCTTGCCCTCCTCTCACATCCCTAATACCACAAGGCTCATTGGTCCGTCTTGGGCTCCCGAGATTTACGGGTCGTGAACGAGGCTAACTCTAAGCTCCTGCGTGCACCGGTTTATGTGGCATCGCGGAAGGGCGCATTATTGAGTGCTGCGAGGGCGACGGACTGGAAAGACCACCATGACATCTCGAAGCGACGAAACCGAGCCTTTGTTGGCGGACAGCTCGATCGACGGAGGTCAACCCAAGTTTCCTGTCTTCCGTGACCTCAGTCACCCAGAAGATACTGGGTTACCGGATGAACAAACCTGTATGTCCCCTTGTTACGCTCAAGTTGACTGACTCTGTCTAAGAGCGCCACGGATGTAGTGGTAGACGAACCTGAGGACGACGTAGTACTAGTACGCCCAGTAGAAGATGGAGCGGCAAAACGACATCTCGGTGTGTTCAATGTCATTCAAAATCATTGGAATATTCAATAATGCGCTGTGCTCAGGATTGACCAGCACAATCTTCCTCATATTTAACCGCATCATTGGAACAAGGTATCATCGCTGTCTGAGTGAGTCGATCTTGCGTACTAATATACCATGCAGTATTTTTGCAACACCAAGCGTCATCCTTCGTGCGTCGGGAAGCGTCGGGCTCTCCTTCGTAATGTGGCTGCTGGGTGCGACAATTGCCGCTTGCGGTACAGCTGTGTACATAGAGCTTGGAACAGTAAGCCATCGCCCCTTCAGACTGTGTCTCGATAGCCATAACATTGCGTATTCGATAGGCTCTACCAAGAAACGGCGGCGAGAAGAACTACCTTGAGTACATATACCAGCGACCAAGGTTCCTCATGGCTTGTGGCTATGCTGCCTACGCTCTGCTCATTGTCAGTCCCGCCAATCATGGGAAACGCCCGTTTTCTCAGTACTCATTCGTGCTAGGGTTGGTCTGCAGCAAACGTCAGCGTGTTCGGCGAATGTGAGTCCGAACAACGCCTCTTTTCGCTATCCCTCCTATTAGCTCATGAACCCCATCCACTAGATGTCTTACATGCTGTTGACCCTACGAGGACGCCGCCACCAATTGCAACGCGACTGGCCGGTGTAGCATGCGTCACCTTCGCAATGATTATACACGGCACGCACCCTGCATGGGGTGTCCGCCTTCAGAACTCGCTGGGTGTTCTGAAGCTCATAGCCCTTTGCGCAATTGCTCTAAGCGGGCTGGCTGCGCTGGCTAGACTGCCTGGGTTCAAGCTCGAGGACGTGCGTGGGCAGTACATGGCACCAGTAATATGCTCATAATACTATCTGCAGCCTCCGCGGAATTTCGAGTGGTCGCATATGTGGGAAGGCAGCCTCAAGGGAGGGGTGAGCGCATTCGTCACCGGCCTCTTCACCGTAGTCTGGTCCGTACACATGCCAGTATCGAAGCTTCACTTCCCCTCATCGCCGTGACAGGGCCTTCGTCGGGTACTCCAACGCCAACTACGCACTCTCCGAAATCCGGGACCCCGTTCGGACGATCAAGCTTGCGGCACCGCTCGCCGTCCTCTCCGTCGCGATTGCATACATGCTGGCGAACGTCGCGTACTTCTCTGTGGTGCCCAAAGACGAGATCTTGGGCAGCGGGCGGATCGTGGCTGCGCTCTTCTTCGGCAAGCTGTGGGGCGTTGGCGCAGAGCGGGTGGGTCCGCTCAGTGGTCCCGAGTGCAACACAGCCTGACCAGCTACGTACGCAGATCGTCGCCGCAATTGTAGCTGTCTCGACATGCGCGAACATCATGTCGGTTCAATACACCCACGGGCGTGGTACGTGCGGCCCCCATCCCTAGAGACTTCACTGAGGCTCATTGCCGCCGAACAAGTCGTGCAAGCCCTCGGGCAGGAAGGGATCATCCCCTTCTCCAAGTTCTTCGCGAGCAACAAGCCATTCGGCGCACCACTCGCGGGGCTGTTCGAGCAATGGTTCGTGACATCCTCGCTCGTACTCATCGTCCCTCCCGGGGACGCCTACCTCTTCATGATCAACAGTACGTCTACCCCCTTCCCCCCTTCCCCCTGCCTGCCCCCAATACCAAGCCCTCTGACCACCCCCGCACCCGCAGTGATCACCTACCCGATCTCGCTCATCAACATGCTCGTCTCCTTGGGCCTGCTCTACCTACACACGCCGCTGCGCCTCACGCTGGGCCCCGCGCTGCACGCGCACTGGGCGCCGCCCTTCCGCGCGTGGACGCCGGTCGTCGCCGCCTTCTTCTTCTCGAACGTCTTCCTCGTCCTCGCGCCGCTCGTCCCGCCCGCGCCCGGCTTCAAGGTGTACGAGAACTTGCCGTACTGGGTGCGTCTTCCTGGTCCCGCTTCTGTCTCGTAGTGGTCGGATGCTGATGGGTTGGTTGGAACAGCTGCATGTGCTAGCGGCGGCATCGATGTCTCTGGTTGGCGTAGCGTACTGGTATGTTCGTTGGCAGTGGTTGCCCCGCAGGGGAGGGTACAAGCTGGTAAGAGAGTGGGTGAGGGAGGATGGGATTATGCGGAGTGTCATCCACAAGGTCAAGCTGTAGACGTAGGGCATCTGTAGAAGATTGTGGGCGATACAATGGGGACATGATTTGGCTTACCCTATGGCTGGAGTGCGCAGTCTCGACATCTACCCCACCTTTAGTCGCAGCACTTATACTGAGTGGAAAACGGAGCAGTGTCAGGAGCAGTGTAAGGTCAACTAACACGGCGACACCGGCCGGACCATGGAATTCCGAAGCACATGAGTATGTATATACACGAACGCAACTGCCTACGATACTACCAGCGAGAGCGAGACGAGAGAGAATCCAGAAACGAACTGCAGTCGCGCATTACGGACAGAAGGGGATCTAAGAGCGGGGGGAAAACGATCGAGTATGGTACGAGAAGCAGGACAGGGTGCAGTCAGGATGATTCGAGACGATGGCGGGGATGAGACGGATGGCGATGGGATGCGGGCAGATAAATAACAGTGATAAAGGTAGGTGCGGGTGGTGGACAGAGTTCGAGCGAGAGCGCAGGCGCAGCGTTCTGGCCCGGACGGGTGAGATGTTGAGCAAGCGGCGTATACCCTGCTTGGGGGCGTGCGCAGGGCAGAGCCTGGAACGCGAATGATTGCTGGGATGGAGGACGACGATATGCGGAAGAGTGAGTGATGAAGGCGAAGAGCATATGTGGCATATGGCATAGACCGTATATCACCGGCTCTGGGTGAGCAGACCGGCCGCATGCCAGCCAGGAACCCAAGAAAAGAGACTACGAGATATGCAGCAGCCGAGACCGCGACAGGCGGAGCAGGGATTAAAGGGTGGTGGCGGGACTTTGCACCTCGCAGGGCGGGCTGCCGAGCCTGAGCGCAGGCAATTAAATGGTACAAGTACGTTGAGTGCGGGGATGGCGATGAGGCGATGAGAGGATGATGGCGAGAAACGCGATATGCACAGCAGGTAGATGAATGGATGAGAATAGCAGAGGAAGGGTGACGATCCAGGATTATACGATAGGGGAACGTCGACGGCGGCGAAGCATGGGGCGCCTGGCAGGTCGGCGTCCATTCGTGTTGATACAACGGGGTCCAGATGTCGGAGTCGAAGAGAGAGAGAGTATATGCAAAAGGAATGTGGTGCGGCGATACGGCGGATATACGACGAAGGGCGGGCAGCGAGGCGAAGTGCGGACGACAGGACTTGTTCCAGTCGCCAAGCGATGGGGCTCCGCGCTGGAGGGTCGTCCACTATAAGAACGAACGCCCAAGGAGCATCCTAACGATGCTCTCCCTCCTTCTTCACCACGCCACACAACCATTTCACGATCCCGGCGTTCTTCGCTTTTGACGGCTCATCACGGCGATCCGCTGGACGGACACTCGAGCGAGCAATATTATACACGGCGATCCTGCGCTTTAATCAGAACCAGCCTCAGGCGCCGTCTCCTTGTGCCGGCTGATCTTCTCCACTCCAGCGCCGAGGGCAAGGGCAGTCAGGCGGGATTGTTCCTGTGGGCAAACGCACAATTAGCACGCGGGTCCTCCAAACGAGATGCGGAGCGAGTGATCGTCGGGCGGCGGCCGAAGTCATTCCACCAACACGCGCCTGACACAATTCGCATAACGATGAAAGAGCACTTACTTCCATGTCCTCATCATCTTCCTCCTCGCCATCTCGTGGGCTCTCCAGGTCCTCTTCGTCTGCTTCTGCATCTGCATCGCCGCTGCCTGAGCCGGAGCTAGAGCTAGACCCGGTGCTGAGTCTCGAGTTCACACTCTCGGTGCGGTGCCTCGCATCCTCAGAGACGGCGACCACATCGACGCTAGTCATCTCCACCTCCTGCGCTGATGGAGACCGCATAGCGCGCAGCGTATCCGCGCTGTCTCTGCGCTCGTTGTCCACCTTGCCCACGCTGGACAGCCTCTCGAGCGTGCTGTGCGAATGTCCACGATGGTGGTGATGGTGGATGGGCGGCAACGTCACCGCCTGGATGTACTCTTCCTTTGACGGCGTCCCTGCAACTTCCGGAAGGGGCGCGTCCATCTGGCTCGGCGATGCAGACAACGTCCCATTCTCTGCGACCTCCTCCGTCCCGTCTGGCGGGGCAGAATCAGATCCGCTCGCATTGGGTTTGGCAGCAAGAGAGGACTCCTCCGTCGCTACTCCCGTCTGCTTGTCACTACTGTCCGTGTTCTTCTGTTCCTGCTGCTCCTTGCGCTGGCGACGTTTCTTAACCCAAGCCATGCCGCTGCCATCATCGTCATCGTCGTCCGCAGAGCGGGGGCGCGAAGAACCGGATGGTTGTTCGTGTGCGCCGATACTGACGCCGCCGGACTGGACCCTGGCCCACTTTTTGTCACCGACGCCGCTCGACTGCACGCTGCCCATACCGCCGTACCCCCACTCAACGAACTCGGGTTCCTCAGATCTGATGGTGGGCGGTCAGATGATCTGAGCTGGAAACAATAGATCAGGTGTGAGGACGCACCTGGCAGTAGCAAAGGGGTTCTCGTTCCTCCTGGCACCGTATACGCGCCCGTTGAGTAACCTCGTGCCGTTCGCACTTCGCGAGCGCGGCCGAGTTGAATTTCGCGGCCTCTTGTCAATGCTCTGAGCACGTCCCTTCTTGTTAGAGGCCTCGCCTTCACTCGACCAGCGGTAGAGGGGTGTGCCGACTTCACGCCCAGACTCTCCGCCCTTATCGTGCTTCTTCTTGGTCTTCTTCTCTAGAGGTTTAGGAGAGGAGATGCTCGAGTAACAGCTATCTGCAGTGGAGCCCGCGGTGCTCTGCCGCGAGAGAGGCATCATGGTGCTGAGACTCGCGAAGCTCGTCGTCGACCCCCCTACTGAGCGCAAGTTGCGCAGGTCATCGGTCGAGTAGCCCTTCGGTGACGCCAAAGGTCCGAGAAGCGGCCGGAAAAGCTTCTTCGACCATCTAGCCTTCATACTGTCGGATCTCCTGGGTATGTCATCGGGGAGGTCAAAACCTATTGGTTGAGGGGAACGAGGGATGACCCATTCGCCGCCAAGCTGCGATGGTGCCGACGAGGGGAAGGCCGTGGAATTAGGAGTGACAGTGGCAGTGCTCCCCAGCGTCGGCGTCGAGCCAGACATGGAGCCGTCGTCAGGACTGAAGAGGAGGGAGCCGGCTGGGGTAGGCTTGTGCTTGGCGTCTTGGTCCTTGAGACTAAGCGCGGCGGGCTTGCCGGACGACGAGGCGTCCGTGTTCTGGCTTGGCGGTTGCTCGTCGGAGTCAAGGAAGACGGAGGGGATGTCGGGATGCTCGTCGTCGGCGAGGAATATGTTTCGGCGGGGGTCGGGGAGGGGTGCGAAGCGGATGCGACGCGAGTTGGGTGCCGAGCCGGAGCGAGGTTTGGATTCGTGAACATCATGGGGTAATCGCCCTGGACGGCTTGAGGTCGCTGCGCTACTCGATGAATAGTAGTCAGAATCTGTAGCGAGGTCAGAGGCCGAGGAGGTGGATGATGAGGGAAGAAACGAATTTGAGGGCACGAGAGGAGGGAGAGAAGACGGATGGTGGTAAGGCGAAACAGAGGGCGAACGGTTGATGAGTATGCCGTGTGCAGGTCCGTAGTGAGATGGCGAAAGGACTGCGGCCATGGTTGGGTGGAAGATGGAGGAGAGGATAGAAGAGGACGGCGAAGGGGGGCTATGTATAGCGAATGGGGAGAAGAGGCGAAGTTGAAAAGGGGAGGAGGGAGAAGGAGGGGGTGGCGGGTGAAAAGGGAAATGGACGGAGGTCAGCTTGGGCTCAGCCAGGAGACGGTCGCGTATCTCGCTCCAGCTTCCCGTCGCGCCCCACAACACGTCTCCTCCTGCCTTTTCCGGTAGCCAGGCGCTCTCTCCCCCTCTCGATCGCACTCCCCGGGGTCCCGCTGCGCCCTAACACGTGCGAGCTCCGCGACGCGAACTGCGAGCAGCTGACGGTGACAGCATCCCCGCGCAGCTCCTCGAGCCTGTCCCTCCCCTCGTCCCCGCCACACTCCGCCGTCCCTGCGTCTGCGTGCTCTTCCTCCACATCGCCCACCAAGCAAGTTCCTCCCGGGCTCTCAACTCGTGTCCTGTGCCCAGCTCGACGATACTAACCTTCTATGCCGATGCATCTCATGCCCGCCGTGGGATCCGTCCACCAAAGCCCCTCTTTCCATCTATCATCATCTTGGTTCAACACTGCACATCGCTGACCAGTGCTGCAACAGGAGTCCTCCTTTCCCGCGCAACAGCCTCCTCTTCTGCTGCGCTCTTGGCTGGCGCTCCGAACGACGCGTGTCGACGCCCCACGAACGTGGCCCGCACTCGCGCGCTACTGCTCTACGCTCGCCTGCCCGCCACGTCTCCCAAAACGTCTGCTCGCTCACGCAACGCGCGTCGCCTTAGACGCGCAGGTCTGCCTTTCCCTCGAATCTTCTGGTATCATGTGCATTGTCGCTCGGCCTAGCTTCGCAGCAATCCGGCGGGTTCCAGAACTCTCATCCTGTGTCTCTAGGCTGTGGCTACCTCTGCGTACTAAGAAGCACCACTTCCGTCTACTTCGCGGCCTTGCGGTCATACCGTGCCCTTGCTTCTCTTTCCGGCCTTTGACTTTCGAAATTATGAAGGTGTGATCGGGCTCTAGATCTCGAAGCTCGCTCGTTCCCAAGCCCGCGCGAACGCGATCCTTCACCCGGGGCCGCAGGGGGACCTGCATGTCTGACGGCTACGTGACGCTTGACGTATCATGTTTTTGTTCATTCGTCAAGTTGCCTAGCCGATCCTGCAACAGGCAGGTCTGCGAGCCTTCGCGGTGGGCGTGGCGCACAGGTGTCGAGTCTTCGACCCCCAGGGCGACCCGACGTTTATAGATCGCATTGATTATGCCTCGGTATGTGAGCGTCCCGACGTCACCGTAACATCTTACATATCCAGGGCACCTCCTCTCAAGCCTTGGCATTCCAGGCCCCGTCTCTTTCGCACCCATTGCTCTCGCCGTCCTGCATTGTCTCTAGGGATCATCCCACAGGCCCGATAACGAGGAGCCTTCCTACTTTATCTTTAGTAGCAACAGATGGCATGCGATACCCCCTCCTCGATAATCGCCCCGAGTCACAATTTGCTTCCGCGCCCCCGCCGGCACTATATCGAACGCTCTGATCGCTGGGCACAGTGGCGTACTGCGTACAGGCGGACCACCGACGGCCCCGTGGGGCGCCGTTGGGGTCACCGGACTATCTCCTCTCGCTCCGTATCGCGAAGCAGTGTCCCTCCTCTGGCGCGGGAACATGAACGTCAATGGTGTGGTCCCCTGTGGATGCGTGATGGAATGGCTCTGCGGGTCGTTTACTCGCTCCGCACGACATCGACTCCGTGACCGAACCGCGGCGGGCTACGCTAGGCTCACGGCTGTTCCCGAGTTTCACTCGTCCCCCTCGGACTGTTGGTGGTGGACCGCTTGACGGGTGATCGCGGTGATGCGCGGTGTCACCATAATGGTATCCAGCAGTACGCTTTGGAAAATTTCTGTAACTGTGACAGGCCTGACGACCATATCTCGCTCGGCAGACCCCGTGTACGGTGTATGGTGATTGGCTAGCGTACGAGATGCATCCACCAGATCGAACCCTCAGCCCATGTTGTGAGGTTTTTCGGCGGCCCATTACATAGCATGTTTCGACTAGTTTGCACGCATCATCAACTGATTTCTTCTAGCTGCCTGACCGCCACGCGGTTCGAAATTGAACGCGCTCATATACTGCAATACTGCGAGTCTGTGGCTGACGAGTCCCAGGCTCCCGACATCTATCAACTTGGGTCAATACTGGAGCGTGACGGACAACGCGACCAACTGTATCTGAGTAGATGAGTCGCCCGCGTGCCCATAGGGTTTGCTAATGCACATTCACATGCATCCCTCCCAGTCCACCATGATCCGTGCCAATCCGCCATGCCCGGCGTTCAATGGGGCGTCCAACGCAAGGGTCCACGCTCTCGCAGCCCTTGGTAGCCTTGGCTTGACAGCGCTGCGCGCCCTACCGGCGCACACGACAGGCGGCGCAAATTGGGGCGGTTCGTGCGCGAGCTTGGGTCTCGTAATGTGCGCAAAGCCGGGACCCGTGCGCGCCCTCGTATTATGTAGATCATGCTTGGGTGTGGCTTGGGGCGTCGCGTAGCGGTCGCTTAGTGCGATCGCTGTTGAGCCGCGTCATGCAGATAAGTACGCGCAGGCATTTCCGCCCGCAGCTGCGCCGAGCGAGCGCGCGGCGACTGCTTGCTGACTAGCTGCAGGAGGTTGGTAGACTCGGTGTGTAGCCAGAGGCCCGGCGTGGGTGAACGTGTACGTACGGTATAGGTACGAAAGATGCGCTTCCGTGATTGTGAGTGATCGGGATCAGGATAATGGGCTGACGCGTCGGCTAGTTGGTCGAGGACTCGAGGGACGAGAGCATGCTCGGTATCCGCCCAGGACTCGCCCAGGACCGCCCTCACGATCTGAATATGTCATGGTTGCCTCGTCATTCCAATTTGCAGATGAACCCACCAGACTCCGGGCGATGGGATGCGTCCTCCTGCCACCGCGCCGGCACGCAGGACGCAGTCCGGAATGTTCGGTCTCCGGCATCCCAGGCAGCCACCCGAAGGGGGCGGGCCCGCCGCCTCACTCGCATCCTACCGAGGAGTCTCCTACTGCATGCAATGACGCCATGCGCAGGGCTGGGAAAGTCGACGCGTTCGCAGAGCTTACGGCGTACCCGCGACGACGCACGTACCGCGGAGGATCCTTCCCGGTTCGCGGATGGGCACGCGTGCGCAATACATTCTGTGCTCTAGGCATCGTTCGAGGTCAGGATCGTCCTCTTCTTCCGCACCCTCTTTCGCTGCCTTTCTGAGAAACGACCGGCGCCGCATAGGGATGTGCGACGATCAGCCGGACCCCGCAGAGCCCTCCAATTGGTATTCGATAGCGCGTCGCTATCACGAACTTGAATGCGCCCTTCGCTATCACCACTGCGCCGTGCAGGCAGCATAGCTCACGTCGCGCCCGTTAGCCCGCTGCTTCCAACGAAACGCCTTCCGCATGCGGACGCGTCGACGCCTGCAAGGGACGGCGCCGGCCCGAGGGAAGGGAACCTTTGGCGGTGACATCAGGCTCGCAGGCTGTCGATGTCCTGGGAAGATGCGGGAGGTGCGTATGTGGCGGGCCGCGCAAGTGCTCGTGCCTTGCGTCATGCATGCAACGGTCACTCACGGACGTGATGTCCGTTTCGACCGTGTTGCCTTGCGATCGCACAGTCCGCCGGCAGGGGGCGGCGTAGCCCCGTCTAGCACTGAGCTGGACGGCCGGCTTCTCTGCGGACGTGGGTAAGTGGCCTTCTGCGCACCGGGCCTACGCCTCCGGAGTAAGAAGCGCTAATGTTCCAGGCAGCCTTCCGTCGAGAACACCACACGGCCTACACCGATCGCAGCGGCACATCCGCGCACCGGCATGAAATCCGCATGCCTGGGCTGCTAGGTTAGGGTGCTCGCACTTTGTCTTCTCCGTGTCCTGGACCCAGAAACCCGGACGACACCGCTCAACCTCTGCGATATCAGACAAAACGTCATCGGGATCCCCGCTCTCACCAACAGGCCCTGCCATTGGGAGCGTTGCCCTCCGTGTCTGCCAACGACGAACGTGCTACCATACGGGCGCAGAGGACACGTCTAGGACGGTCTCGAGGCAGTGAGACTCCGGCCTCGATCCCTGTTGAACTGTTTGACGTTGCGCTTCGAAGTGGAAGTCCGACCTGGCCACGCCTATCGGCTAGCACTCAGTCACGACGCGCTCGTAATTCACCCTGGTCTCCAGGGTTCATTGCGGTCAGACCGGTGGTTTCATGCGGAGGAAATCACGAACGTGCGCGCCTCGCTCGGTATCGCGAAGGGACCCACAGGTATACACAGGGAAGACTGAAGAAGGCCCACACCGCCATTGCTGAGGTAGAGTCGTTCGGGAGTGAAATGACAGGCTAATACAAATTGTCTTATTCTTCCTTGTTGCTCGCTGAGCGTAAACCACAAAGGAGACCTCGAGGTGCGCATTTGCTTTAGTTCAGTGTCGTATTGCACATCGAAATGAAGTGCTAAACCTCTGAGATCATGCTAGATGTAACTGAGATCGTTCCCACTTCTGCGGCTGCGGACGACTTGTCCTAAAAATCTGTTGCGATCCACCAACGTGCCTCGGCGGGCAAGCTAGAAGGGACCTCAAGGCAAGGGTTCACGCCTCTGACTCCCCGGGAGCTCTATCAAGCTATGTTCGCTGGCAAGACTTCGCTCGTACGATGCCTCCAGAACGGTTCATTCGCCACTAGAAGAGCAAGCAGACGGGACAACGAACGTGCGCGCCTTTTCTAGCATCGCCGCGTATGGACCTACAGGCGTACACACTCAGGGACATAGGGAAGCTTTGACTTTGTCGCATATGAGCTCGGCTTCGAAGGCTCGGCTCACAACCCTACCGCTCTCAGGGAGTCGATAGCTGGGATGTCCATCGCTTCGAACTGCGAGCTCTACTACGAAACCCCCGTACCTCCCCCGTTCATTGCCGTCAACTTCTGGCATACCCTGGCCCTTCGCGATGGATACAAGCTCAAGCTCAAGTCCCGCCCGACACGATTCGCTTCGTCCTCCAGGGACGCACCGTACATGAACGTCCCACCCTATCACACGGAGGGCGCATCTCTTGCAAGTAGCGGCTGGTACTGCTCGCGCGCCTGCCCGCACGCTTCTCTCTGACGCAAAGGCACTCTCGGAGCATACGGGCTTCTGGCACGCAGGCGTCATGAAATGAAACTTCGTAGCTCGAGGCCGCGGGGGTTGTAGCCCTTGACTGCCAGGGCAAGGTGAGCTGCTCGATGGATGCCGCGCCCACGGAAGGAACCTGCACACAGACCCTGCGTGTTATAGTTGCAGTGCTGCGTTCGAGCTCGCTAGTTGTCTCTTTCAGCTTCTGGGCTTCTATCTACTACCGTCCAGGCGGCGACTCGGAGTCGCCGTCGCGATAGCGTCGAGCTATCTGTAGATGCACCCCCGGATTGCTTGCATGACGCCTTCACCGTCCGCATTCGATGTCCCCGCCGAAAAGCTGGTACCCTCCGGTGTTTACTGCCAGCGACGGGTCGAATGCGGGCGAGTCCATTGCAGCGTGACAATGAGCAGGCCTCACGTGGACGTGTCAGGGTACGGTCCGGTGTGCTCAATTGACCGCCCTTCACACTATACATATGTACTAATCTCCCTTCGCGATGGTGGTTCAAAGTGTGTTTGACGACGTGAGTTTTCCCATCGCCGCCGGCTCTCCGCCTTCGCCAGCTACTAAGGCTACGCACATTCCAACAGAGTCGGGGCTTCTCGCAGCGCTCGCCCGGTGGAGACATGACCATGGTGCCACCATTATTGAATGAGGATCTCGTGATCGCGTCTTAATGTAAGTGTTAACGCTGAGAATCAACCATGCCCAACTTCTATGTGTCGTTGATCAGTCGTTGAGGTGGACTTGGCTGGCGGCGAAGTACCCAAAACATCATCCTGCTTGCATTAGCTCCATCATGGCTGACCATAACATTGACACAGGTTGTGCGTCCAGCACGCAAATAACGATAGACCAAGCAGCTCTCGACGCCATGCCACTCCAGGCGAGTAGCAATGCAGACTTCGAGACTCCCACACTTCCACTTCATCTGGAGACAGCGTCTTCGCTCAGGAAGGCCAATTTCGGACCCGGTCACCCGACCACCTCGTGTCCTCGATCGGTTCTACCACCTCGCAGAAGAGCGAGGGCCCGCATTCTGTCGATCGCAGCAGCCAGATATCCGCCTGTTCTTCATGCAGCTCCGGCGAGAGGCCTTTCAGCTACTCAGCGCTCGGCGCTCCTCCCGTGCCCACGTCAATCAACGCAGCCTCGCGACCCCCGGACATTCTCCAATACTTCATCTCCCACCGCGGGGTTTCCAAGAGCCATTTGCGCGCGGTGCCTCGACGAGATCGTGGTGTAATCGCCCTGGCCCCGGATCTCCCGCGCGCCATCTGCGTGTTGTGGGTTGATGCCAGCCCGATCCTCGATAGCAAGCACTTATCCAAACGTAAATCGCGACAATCCACCCCAGGGTCGTCCTGGACTGTACGGCATACCAAACTAGAGCGCGGCTGCGCCACTTCAAGAGACACATAAGCTCTCGTGCGATCCGGTAAGGTTAACTTAGCCCCACCTCTAGTACGGCACACGGCGCTCGCGGCGAGGCCACCGGTCGCCAAGTACTGTGCGGATGAGAGCAGTATTGTATTGCGAGTGCCCTTACCGCTCTACATGCGGATCGATGTTCCCATCTCGCCCGTCTTCCAGCACTTATCGATCGAGTCGAAGGCCCGAAGGCTTAGACTCGATTGTATATGAGCGCCTCATCGAACGCGAGGTGAAGGAATCGGGGGTGTGAATGCGAGTCACTGGAACAAAGCAGTGCGAGATGCTTAGCTTGACGACTCAGACTACGCACGACAAAGTAGTACTAGAGCAGCTGCGCGCGGGAAGTTGGCGAGTCGGCGTTCAAGTCGAGGTTACTAGCAGGCGGCAGGCGTCAACATGATGGTGCGGCAGGATCATTGTATCGACCTGGAGCCTCCGCGGTATTTTCGCCAATAGACAGGTTGTGTCACAGAGAAGCGGAGGTGCGTGGGCTGCTTTGCATTCTGACGTCGTCGCGCGTGGACGGCTCGAGGCAGCGCGATCAAGCGCCACCATTGGCTGCGATCCTTCCCAGATAGGCAGCCCTGTCGATGTTCAGAAATGCCATCAGAAAGGACTCCGAGAAGCCACCCTTTCCGAGTTATCTCTGCACCGCCGGATCATAGCTCACCTTGCAACAAACTACCGCGCTCGTCGTGCGGGATCAAGCATATCAACTACAGTAACAAGCAACACAAGATAGGCCATGGCAGCGGGCAAGGCAGTAACGGTGTACTGTGCCTCGTCAGTCGGAAGCCACCCGGTGTATATCCGAGCGGCCCAATGTAGGCGTTACGTCATACATCGCTCCGCCGTATCGCACTCATCCAAAAACTAATCACTCTACAGCTGTGGGTCAAGCTCTAGCTGAAACAGGGCGGACGCTCATCTATGGCGGCGGCTCGGGAGGGATCATGGGAGCTGTGTCTAGCGCGGTGTTGGATGCTGGCGGAGAGGTGACAGGTGTTGTTCCGTACGCGATGGTTGCTGCCGGAGGTGAGATAGACCAGACGAAAGGAAAAAGAGGGCCTGCTGTGCTCCTCAAGGAAAAAGGCCGGGAAAGGGTGCGTGCGCTGGACGACGTCTAATTCACTTCACTGCATTTATTCATTCATACATTCCGCGGATATAGGTCAACACGGTAGGCCATGCATGCGATCTCATCAGCAATTGACTTATCTTCCATAAGGTGGTAGTCAATACCATGCATGAGCGAAAGACAGAGATGGCGAAGCTATCAGACAGTTTCATTGCCCTTCCTGGAGGATTTGGCACCTTCGAAGAGGCACGTTGGTATCTCACTCTTCTCGGATCCAAGGCTCATGGCACCCCTCCCTGGCCGTTAACAGCTATTCGAGGTGATTTGTTGGTCACAGCTTGGCATCCACGAGAAGCGTAAGTGTCGATGGGCTAAATGTGTCTATAGGCGTCCAAATTGACCACTACACTACCCAGCGATCGTCGTGATCAACGTCCACGGTTTCTTCAACCCTCTGCGCGAACTCGTACACAACGGCATAGAGGCCGGGTTCATCACAGCGACCAACGCCAGCCTCGTGCGCTTCGTAGACGGACCCACGGACCTCGCGGAGCAAGAGAGCTTCGACTGGGGCAAGGCTGCCCTGAACGTGCTGGACAACTGGACGTTCCCGCCACGGACGCACTTCTATGACTGGTCGAGGACGAAGACCCTCGACGGCGAGAAGACTGGGGATGCGCTCGATGCTGTTTGATATGCACCCTGTACATCCGTACCTGTTCCACCCACACAATGTCAGGGGACTCCATGCACATCTTGTACGCCGCTTTGCGGGCGGATGATTCATTAATACTAGATGGTAGGCTAAGGAGCGTCCATATAGGTCATAGGCGATACGGGCTCTAATAGTACGGATTACGTACTGCTAAATATTCCTCCTGAAATCCTCCGGGGCAATACATGCAACAATGAGTGTGCGACGCACTGAGCAGGCACTCAGTACTAGTGTAAGCTCTAAAAATCAATAACCATGTTCTTGGACCACCGACCCTACGGCCAGCCCTCCTCGCCGCTCCTCCTACCCCTATAATTGCACTCCACCAGGAGCGGCACGACGGCGTTGTCTTCGGGGTCGCGGTAAAAATCGAGGAGGGCCCAGCCGCGGATGCGCACCCTGCCACCCTTCTCGCCCACTTGTGATGTGCGCGCGTGTCCTTGGTGCCCTGCGCTCCCGCTGCTGAGCATGTCAATGAGCCACGCGCCCAGACGGCCGTTCACGCCCTCGACGCCCAGCCCAAGTTTGGGCCACCCGAAACCCCGCGCGATCGTGGGCGGGAAGGCGAGCGGCAGGCCCGCCGCAGAGAAGAACGAGATGGATAGCGTCTGGAAACCCGGGTCGCTTTCCGGCGGCAGGAGGATTTGGGTAGCGAGCTTGGTCTTCTCCGGTATTGACAAGAATGACGGGATGTTGTACCTGTTGAGTATGCTCAGGCTTCTGTTCACCTAGAGGACGTCTACTCGGATGCACTCACCAATCTTGCGTTCGCACGAGGGTGTTCTTGCATTGCCATGTGAAGCCGTTTTTCGCACTGTCAGGCCATGCGGTAGGGTGTATGCCCATCCCCTCAACCCCACGATCCCACCCGGCACCGTCACCGCCAAACCGACTCATCATGACTACCTTGCCGCGCGCTTCGCCCAACGTTGGGATCCTGTTATCGAGGAACCACATACCCCAGCCACCAGGCCCGTTCATGATCTCATCGTGCACGAGTTGCGAGAAGGTAACAGAAGAGGTAGTCGCGAAGTCCTCCTGCTTGATTGACATCACGATGGTCTCACGGCGAGTCTTCGGCGCTGTGAGGAAGTCGTGTATGGTTGAGAGTATGTTCTGGAAGGGCTCGCGCTGTGGGTAGAGGCCATGGTACGCGATGAGACGGTTTTTGATCACGGCCAAACGGATGTCGAGCACCCGAATACCGGACTGTAGCTGCGCCGCGAGAGGTGTCGCGAGCGACTGGCACTGCGATATAGGCCAACCATAGAATGCCATACTGCACCAGACACGTGAGTCTGCTCATGTTCTACAGACGCCACGAACACACTCACGTATCGTGTGTGCCTGGCGATACGAAGGCGCGAACAGTGGTCAGCTACCTAGATGGAGCGATAGTAAAGAGATGTTTGCATACCAGGTAATAGCATTGAGGAGAGAGGCAACGAATCCGGGAAATCTGAGAGGAAAGCAGCAAGATCCCGGCGGGGCAGGATCAACAGTGAGTGGTGCTTCCGGGAGTGCTTCAGAGCCATCAGTACTGTAGCACGGGAATAGAAGAGAGTCCACATACCTTGCCTCTGTATATACGCCAGGGGCATCCCTCCGGCGCATCCACTACCTTCCACATCGCACCAAGCGACAAGGGCAGTCTAAACTTGTAGGCATTGGGGTGTGCGGTCCAGTCTTTCTCCGCCTCGCCGCGGTTGGACAGGCTCGACAGAGTAATTTCTGACTGTGCCGCTGATACCGTGATATTGCACGAGAGCGAGGGCAGCAGTATTCGGGACTCGCTCCGCCCCTTCTTCTCACTGTCCCAGACAATGATGTCGGAGGTTTGGTTAACGATGGTGAGCTGTCGCATAGTAGGCAGACCACACAAGAGGCCGAGCGAGACTGGAGGCGTCCGTAGGAGTGGACGTTGGCAGTGACGACGAGGGGGACGTGGCTGTAGCCCACCACCGTGATGGTTCCGGATGGTGAACCCATTACGTTAGCTACGCGACGCGACTTGTTCGCGGTCACGCGCTCATGAAACGCGCTAGCGCTCCTTGTCGCGTCCCTCCACCTCGCTTACGACCGGCACTCAGGCTTACGACCGGCACTCATCGGTCTGTTCAGAACAACATGTCCGACGACGGGGAGGTAGACCAGGTAAGGATTGGCCGTCCTCTGTATGCTTTGGTACTCAGATGGAACTGGCAGGTTCTTGCGGCATCCGTAGGCGACGTAAAGTATGTCATGGGCCTTCTACGTGGTGTCCAATTCGGCAGTAACGTGAGTGTGTGACATCCGGGCGCGGAAAAAAGGCATACATTCATTTCATAACACATCGCAGCGAGCAACAATACGCGCGACATCCGGCGGCCTCTCGGTGTCTGTCGAGGATGCTCGCACACTTCTAGGTAGGTCGAGCATAGACATCTTAGCACGCTAATTGTTGCTCATCCCACCCAACCGCAGCCACAGCATTTATTTTCAAGAACATCTTCGATGAATACTTGTACAATCCAGAGGCTGGCTTGGCCTCGCAAGACCAGCCCTCTCAGTCGCAGTCACAGCCGCAGGAAGAGGGCGAACCCACCGCTTTCGAAATCCCATTGGCCGCCCTCATTGAATGCATGAGCCTCTTCGGAAACACAATGGGCTCCTCCTCGTCGAATGCCAAGCAAAGAGCGTTGCATACAGGTCACTCAGATGACGAGGATAATCAGGAGGGAGGCCCCTCGGCCAGAGCCAACCCAAGACAAAACACAGTACCTGCCAACGGTCGCATAGACCAATATTTTGGTGGAGACAAAGGCGCAGGAGTGCGGCTCTCGTATGTTGGTGCAGGCCACCCGTTACTCCTACTGATGTACGCGCTTCTGACTGGCGTCATTGCGTACGCTGACCAGTTCGCAGGGCGGAAGAGGTGCATGGTCCCACAGCGACGTGTGAAATCACGACGTTCGAGGCTGAGCCGATAGTGGAACTGGACTTTCTTGAGGCACCAACGTGAGTGCCCTCACAATCAGCGCCTCATTGCGACCTCAGACCGTGACGCGTTCTGTAGGGTGCTTAAGATCATTTTGAAGGTAGGAGCCCCACTCTGTATCGTACCGGCCGACGGCTCTGACCATGGTCAGTCTTCATGGCTACGAGATGCGCTCTCGGAGATCGACTCGAACTGCGACAAGTTCACAATCATCGGCAATCCGCCTCCGCCCCCAGGCAGAGCTGCACGGTCTACCGACCCACCCAGGCTACGCATACAGACAGCTGGAAACTTCGGAAGCATCGAGGTATCCGAACAGCATCCACAAACGGCGTTCATTGACTGAATGCCCACTAGATGGATTATCCCAGCGACAAGGAAGTACTCGAAACATGCGAATGCGAACAGCAGGTCCGGTTCAGGTGAGGGTATCCGCATGCCCGCCCGCATTTGGATTGTGAAGCGTGTACAGCTACCGGTTCAAGTTCATAGCGCATGCGTCAAAAGCCTTGCAGCACTCGACGAAGACCTCGTTGCGTATCAATGAAGAAGGTATGCTAAGTCTCCAGCTGATCATGCCGACTGCGCGTCCGCGACAGGCGGGAAATACCGATGGCTTCATCGAGTTTCGAGTAAGTGTTTGTCCGACGCTGACGCCAGTTATGTGAACCTGGACTGACCCCACGATAGTGTCTTCCCATCGACGAAGACCCGTGAAAAAGAAACACCACTTTGCTCTGTGAACAAGGCTATAATGCTGCAGCCGGTCCATACCCTTCGCCTTATAGCGAATACCCTGTCGCTCTAAGTTTGACACGAGGCATCTATGTAGCATTAGGAAGAGCAACGACAACTGTACGTGTAAGCTAGAACAATCCATCTAGATAGCCAGCAGCTGCTTTCGACGACTTCGCAGGGGCTACTGCTGCCGGACTAGATTCAGTGGCCTTCGAGGGAGGGAGATAGTCTGCGATGATAGAGTCGAAGTCCGCAGGTGGACCAGCTATCGAGACACAGAAGTCAGCCCTCAAGGCCTTCGTGAGGTTGTAGAAGCTGCTCACCTGGAGGTGTCTGGGCTTTTTTAGATGCCTCCAGCATATTGTTGACAATCAGCTGACGGAGAGCGGGCCCATCCAGGAACCGTGGTTCTTCCTTCTTCAAGGGCTTCGTCTGGTCGCCGCCTGACTTGGTGACGACATCTGACGGCGTCTCCTTGTACGTGCCCATGGGACCGCTCGCCTTGCCCAGATACGCGAGGACGTCACCTTTCGTGAGCATGCCTCGAACTCCGGTGCCTTTGATCTTGTCCGCGTCCTCTATACTGTTCTCCTGCAACAAGCGGAGGACGGAGGGGAAGAGCGGATGGGAGCTCGCGGGTCGCGCACCGGAGTGTGTGGTAGGCGGAGAAGAGGGCTGGGCATTCTGCTTGTCCGGAACCGACGTCGGAGGAGAGGGGGCTGAGGAAGATGCTTCCGGCTTCGGTGGTGATGTGTCCTCCTTCGGTGGTTCAAGGTTGGAGATGTCGTCGCCCTGCTCCGCAAGGAGTGCGATGGTTTTCCCTACTGGTATGCCTTTTGTACCGTCCGGGGCCTTGTCACACACGGTAGGTTCCAGGGTTCAACGCACGATGGGGAGCATAAATCAGGACGTACAAGAATCTTCCCCATGATGCCATCGTCCTGAGCTTCGACGTCTATTGTCGCCTTGTCCGTTTCCTACATAGTTGCCTCAGACCCTCTGAGACTCTGGCCGTGGCATAGCATGCTCGGCACTTACGATCTCAAGGAGCACATCTCCCGCGGCGAAAGCCTCGCCATCCTTCTTCTTCCATGACGCAATGTTCCCCTCTGTCATGGTCGGTGACATGGCAGGCATCTGGAAGTTCGTTATGGCCAGCCGCGCCGCAGACGTCTGCAGCCCTGTGTGCTGCAAGTCAACTCCAGGCCCTGGCACCATGAGCGAGCAGATACACACATCTTCGGCTCGAGCGCGAGGCTTGAGACAGCAGACGAAGAGACTGCAGCGAGGCCATCGAGCCGACTTTGAGTGCAGAGACTGACTGAAGAGACAGTGGGACAGGATGAGTTTATGACGGAGTCGGGCGCGGGTCGGTCAGCAGTCCCGCGTTCAGGCGACCGCGTCGTGAGATCGCCCCCCACGTGGCACGCGTCGCGCGAGGCGCGAATAGAGGCGGAATTCAGCAAACCGTACGATCCATTTATTGGCCGCGTACGTTCCCTGAGCCACTGACGATGGCACGGACCGCCTCCTACCAGCAGTACACATGCTCTCTCTCTGTCGCAACGGCCGACCACGACGAGCACCTGCGCAAGATGCGCTCCGGACGATAGTACTGTGGCCTGCGGCGGGGTTCTCCGGTGTCCAGCGCTAACCTAGTTCGGATTAGGCAGGCTTACACCTACCAACGCCCCCATCCCTCACCGAGGGCAGAGCGACTGTCGTACGGGTTTCGAGGCGAGGAGCCACCCTCTAGGTGAGTTTAGTAATGGGTGGGAAGGATATTCCCACACTTCATCCTCCGAGTTGCTCACCGGAGGTGTTGACGCAGGAAGAGAAGCGGAAAGCCCGACTGAGTACAGGAGTTGCGACCGTTCCGGCTGTGCGTTATCGCCAGTGCCATGTACTCCCTTCCGTCCCCCGCGCTGCTGCAGCGGACGCGAGCGTACGGGACGAGGTTCTTTCATCGCTTTGGAATGTGAGTGCCAGCGAGTCCGAGTCCACAAATGCTTGACAGCTGCTTCTACGCAGCCACTGCGCGACCCACCAAATCCGCCTTATCTTGGTCTCTTCAGTCGTCATTACCTCGCTCCTCTTCCCAGCTATAGCCGTCTACACATCTCCTGAAACGCACTTTTTTGCGGGGTTGACTCTGCGCGTCCTCGACTCCTTCCTCACCCCGGATGATATCTCAAGCTACTTCGCTCAACACGACCTGCGTTACATATGGGAAGGACAGCCTAATCTCCGACTGCACGACAATTCTGTAGCGCGCGCGCAATGCGGCATGCAAAGTATACTGCGCTCCGAACAACTCTTGATTGGCAGCGTCTCCCAAGACTATGGCCTGGACGCTTTGGATCGCGACACGCTACTATCGACCCTTGCCCTTGAACAGAGGATCTCGAAGACTTTGGCTCAACGCCATATCCCTTGCTTAAAGTCGTCGACTGGGTCTTGTCTCTTTTTCAGCCCTCTTGCTTACTGGGACCATGACGAAGGCGCAGTCGCCGCGGATGCTAATGTACTGGACACTATCAATCTATCACACAACGTCACCGTCTCTGGTATCCCGATCACTCCAGAAATGGTTTTGGCTGGCCGCGGGCATGATCCAAGCTCGTCCAACGTCGATAGTGCCATGTTCTTGGCACTGACGTATTTCTTCCCGGACCGCGACTGTCTTGGAAACGCCGGGCACGTCCAATGGCTGCGGGTCCTTAGAGAAGCTGGAGGGCATACTGGGGACCTTGTCGTTCAAGCTCAGCCGCCCAAGCTCATCGCATTGGAGGTCAGTACGTTCGATAGATGCAGAGGCTATGGCTCGCTGAGAAATTCTCACATAGTACGACCGAAGTCTTACGACGAAGAGTCAGTTTTCCATCCTCTCGGCCTTCTGCTACGCAGCGTACCTGCTCTTCGTGGTGTACTGCGTGAGATCAATGCGCAACATGAAGACTGTCCATTCCCCTTTCGGTCTTGCGGTTACCGGTCTCGTGGAGCTCATCGTCAGTACGATCACTAGCCTGAGTGTCTGCGCCCTAGTTGGGTTCAGGATGACCATGGTTCCTTGGTATGTACGTACCAATTGAAGGTCTCAAGTACGCTGACCTCGCGTCATAGGGAGTTACTCCCTATCATTGTGATGTTCATTGGAGTAGAAAACATGTTCCATATCGTACGTTGCGCCTTTTGTACACCTATGCAGCTAATGAGACATTGTCTCAGGTTGATGCAGTTCTGCGGACACCGGTCACGATACCAGTGAAGGAGCGTATCGCTCAAGGACTGAGTCAGGCGGGCACCTCTAACACACTCAAAGTCGTGTCGTACAATGCGGTTCTGGGCGTCATCGCGTTCTTCTCGAGTGGTGCCATTCGCCAGTTCTGCGCGTTCTCCATCGTGGTGTTGGTGGCCCATTGGTTTCTCGTGCACACCTTCTTCGTGACAGTGCTATCCATTGATATCCAGCGCCTCGAGGTCCGTCTGCACCTTCGCATATGTCACCTGCAGGAGACTAACACATGTTTCAGCTGGACGAGCTTTTGCGACAAGACATAAATCTCTCTCCGGGTGACAAGGGGAAGCTATCTTCTCCGACCCTGCCTCCGCCCAAGACCTGGCATCAGGCGTGGCTTGCGGCGAAGAACACAATCCGTGGCCGGCCCGGCAAGAACGTCAGCCTTTTCCTGGTGAGCAGCTGTCGGTTTCGCGGAACTATTCTTCTTGGTTCTGATTATATGCTCAGCTTCTTGCTATTGCGGCTACACTTTACTTTGCGACCACTCCGTCTCCTGCACAAACGAAACCTGCTGCATCTCTCGCTCGAGCTTCCCTGCGTCAAGCCCCGAAGATGACAGCCACAGACAGAGTGTCCCCCGCATACCGCATCTGGCAGACGTTGAATCCAATCGACGATACCATGGTACACGTCCGCATAGAGTCACCTGCTATCCTAGTGCTCGCGCCAGAGGAGGACAAGCCAGCCGACGTCCGCGCTCCTGGTGAGGGCGAGAAGCTGCCGCGCCCCCGCGTGAGCAGAATTTCGCGCATGTGGACACGTACTGTCCGGGACGTCTGGTGGCTCGTCAAGATCATGGTCGCACCTATCACAGCCACGACCGTCCTTCTTTATGGTCTGCTCCTTTATCTCCTCAAGAATGCGGAACTGCTGGAGGCGCAGCGCCAGCAGCCAGAAGCGGACGACTCTAGCTCGGAAGAGGCCTCTGTCGAGGGACGGATCGCATTTGCCACGCTCCCCCGCGCGTTCCCTACGGACGTTGACATGCTCTCAGCGAGCAAGAACGGAAAAGTGGTCGTTATGTTGGGGGTGCAGAACGAGGTCGTGGTTTGGAGGAGTCTCTCGCGTACGAACATCGTGGTCGACACCTCCCCGATCGTTCTCGGAAGCACAAGCGGACCGTTGCAAACAACAACGATCACCGCCGTCGCCATGAATGAGGCTGGTACACTCTGTGCTGTGGGTTCCGCGTCTGGGATCATTGGTGTCTGGTCGATCGAGAGGGACCAGGCGAAGTACATAACGCAACTCACTCCTGATCCGACGTCCACCACAGCTGTTGCATACCTTCATTTCGGCTACTTCCAATCCCGCCCACCATCGCCCGCACGCCCGTTGACACCTACACCGCCCGGCCCCGAAACGACGCTGGGCCAACCTGTCGTCTGCTTGTATAGCGCATATGAGAACGGCACGGTGATCAAGTGGGACATCGCCGTGAGACCGCGGGCCCGCTACGTCGCACCGTCGCGGTCGGCTACTATCATCAAGTCTGCGTTGTTTCCCGTGCACGGAGATGAACGTCTTCTAGTTGGGTTCACCTTCGACGACGGAACGTTCGAGCTGTGCGACCTTGACCGGAACGACCAACTGGTGGCTCGCGAATGTTGGATTGCTGCTGGCAACCCGCAGGACCTCGTCCACAGAGTCGATGTTTGCTCTGTCGACCTCGACGGTCAGCGTCATGTCATCATCGCGGCTGCTACCCAAGCGGGTATTCTGTCACTCTGGGACGCTGGCTCGCGGGAGTGCCTGTTCATCATGGAAGAACCGTTTGGCGACATGAATCGGCTGCGAATCAGCGCTGTCGCCCTGACCAATTGCTCGACGTGCGGCGAACTGCCCTGCGAGAACTTCCTGATCACATTCTCCGTTGGTCAGGTCGTGCTCTTCTACCGGGCTTATCTATATCTGCCTACGCGGAGATGTTCGTGTCCCGGGAACCAGCCGCAGCCGGCGTTGCGCAATAGCTTGCTTGGGCATCGTTCGCGGAGCGGGAGTGCTGCATCGCTTGCCTCATCGAACGGCACTACTACACCCAGGGGCTCGCATTCACGGGTGCCGTCTGCATCGTCATCTAGCTCTGCTCTGAGCGCATCCATGTTCCCTGTGTCCGCACACGGTGTTCACTCTCGGAGGGCCTCGGAGAAGGAGGGTTCCCGCCGCAGCCTCGACACGTTCTTCGTGCACTCTGATTGCGACGAGTCCGAGCCGCATCCCCTGGGCCCGGTAGACGTCACCCCGGCTGCCGGCTTCCTCTCGTCCAATCCTCCGACGTCCGTCTGGCAGAGCCTCGTCATGGTCCGCGTCGCAGATACCATGTTTGAGCGCGGGAGCTGGGACGTCGCGGGCGAGAAGGTCGTCGGCGTCCGCCGCAAGCCGCGCACGGCCCTGACCATGCGGCGCATCGACACGAAGGCGGCGGCCAAGGAGGAGCCGGCCCAGGGCCTGAGCAGCTCGACACTCGAGCGGTGGGAGCTCTGGACGTATGACCCCGAGGAGGCGCGCCTGCACGTCTCGCCGCTGAATGCGCTCAGGCGGGTGCCGGATGTGTCGGACAGGCCGCGGTCGGGCAGTGGGCGCGGTCGGGCGGGCCAGGACCCGCCTGTGTCACCGAAACGCGTGTTCGTCCCGAGGTTGCACTTCACTCGGGTCGCGCCGCTCGTTGCGACCTCGACGTGCTGTCTCGCTGGGTTCGGGAACACCGTCGGGCTGTTCAACATCAGCCCCCGCTCCAGGGGCGCGCAGCGCAGGTCGTCTGGCGAGGTCAGCCAGAGTAGCCCGCCCTGATCTTCTCGGTCCATCGTCTGCTTCTTGCTTTGATCCATTGCTTTGGATATATGGAGTGCGCTGTGTAGCATAGTTGTGACATAATATCTTGTGTATACATAGCAGTGTACGTCGTGTGTATTCTGCTGCCGTTATCTCGCTGATGGCTTTCTTTGGCTGGCAGACCCTAGTAAGCGCAATTGCTTACCATTCTGTCACTACTCCAATGTGAGCTGAGAGGCGCTGCCGTCGTTCAGTAGGGACTGGACGTATTGCGATATCGCCCGACATCTATGTTTTCACGGGTTGGGTATCATCACCACAGTTCTTGTTTCGCCTGGTCTCAACCGCTCATGCACCACACGGAAACGCTTGGTGTAACAGAGTATGAAAATACGTAGGTGTGCGCATGTGCTCCGCTTGTGACTTATGTATGCATGCCGTCCCACCACTGGCGGCTGGTTCGCAAGAAAGTGTAGACGATATCACAACCGATCGGTCTCCTATGCTCTAGGCCGTGTGGTTCATAACGGCGCTCTGCGAGGAGCAGGAGAGCCCATATATGTTATCACAGGCTCATCCTGTTCCTCTCCCCAAGACGACTGCTGTGCTGCTGCCACTGCAGCGCGGCCCTCTTTGCGTCCACGCGCTGACGTCGGCAGCCGATGAACTTATACATGGTGCACAACGATCCAGAGCGGACGACGCTCGTGTCCTCTAATGGCGTGGCGCACTATCAGGTTCGAACTATACGCACATCCTTCCTCACGGGCGCGGCGGTCTCGACAATCATCCGGCCTGCACCGACTGTAGGCGAAAGCATCGTCGCGGAGATCGAGTGGAGGGGCTGGTGCAAGGCGCCGACCGTCCGGAGCAATGCGTTCGATGGCACGGTCCAGGAGCTCCCCGTGGAAGAATTCCTGTACAAGTCGCCGTCAACGAGGTTCGGCGCGTGAGTCTCTCCGAGTTTGCCGTGCGATCGTGAGACTCAGTTCACAGTACTGCTGGCAGCCTTCGAGACTTCTGCCATAGTAAGCGGTACTTCCTCGGGAACGACGATAAGGTATACCGGTGGAAGGTGGTTAAGGGTGTCGGCTCTGTGGTAGGCGTTTGCTTACCACGCCTGGACCAGATGGCTGACCACCGTGGTAGCTTACCTGTGCGAAGACTCGCAAGGAGATCGCACGCTTCACGGAAGACTTGGTTGAAGAAGGGTTCTTTCGTTTGCAGAAGAAATGGTACCTGCAGATTCAGCCGTCAACGCTGGACATTGACATGGTGGTGATCACGTTCATCATCATGGAGAAGAAACGGCGAGACAAGGTGACGGACCCGCTTGCTGTGCGCGTATTGGATCATGACGAGGACATCGTGGAAGGGGGTGGGATTGAAGGTTGAGAAGGCTGGGTCGAGGGCTTCGTTTCCCCGGGCTTTATTGGGTTATCATGCGGGTTCAAGGGACTATCTTCGTCTATCTTTTGGGCTACATCTGGTGACATTTGGTGAAATTTGGTTCAATATAAGAGTTTCCCGTTGTTCTGTGTAAGATTACGCAGCAAGGGAGAGAGCGGCACCAAGCATATTGTCCAGAGACTCGAGTAGTATTGATCAATGGCCTCGTGGGAGTGGGGAGTGCCATCATGTGACCGCGACGCGTCGGCGTTATCATGTCGCACGCGCCCCTGGGGCCTGAGAACGGCCGGCGTCTTACCCGCACAGTCACCGACTCGGAGCGCAACTCAAAGACCGCGCCCGGGCCGCAGCGGATTGTCGACCTGCTCGTCGCTATGATCTGGCCTCGCCTGTCTGGTCTCCTCGCCGTCGCCGTCGCTGCCGCTGCCAGTGCCGCTCAGCACTCGTTCACCATACAGCAAGGCGTCAACCCCGGCGACCCATTCACAGCGGAGCGGTATGATGCTGGGCTGTTCACACCACTAGGCGATTTGTCTGCGCTGTCCACGGATGTGTATACGACACTCAGCCATCCGTTCTTCCCCAACTACAATGTGCGCATCAAGAAGTCCGACTTCTGTGATGGTACCGTTGGGTGCGATGTCGTTCGACTCTTCTGGAAACCCGTCCACTGATACTGACTTGCGTCTAGGGCATACACCGGATACATTGACATCCAGGCTCGACACCTCTTCTTCTACTTCTTTGAGAGTAGGAGCGACCCCGCTCAGGACGACGTCATCTTCTGGACCAACGGAGGCCCGGGATGCTCATCGTCTCTCGGTCTCTTCATGGAACTTGGTACGTGTCGACCAGCGGCTCTGCCTTTACACAGACGACTCAGGGAAAGCATCATGCAGGGCCTTGTCGGGTTACGAATCCCGACAACGCCACCTTCAACCCATTTTCCTGGAACGAGAAGGCCAACATTTTCTTCATAGACCAACCCGTCGGCGTTGGGTTCTCCTACGCAGAATACGGGGAGACTGTTGTGAGTCGGAGTAGATAGCCCGAGCCATCAAAATACTAAGAGGCCTCCACCAGAACAACACGCCGGAGGCTGCCAAGGATATTGCTGCCTTTGTCGCTATTTTCTTTGAACACTTTAGCCAATTCAAGGGACGCGGCTTCCATATGGCCGGAGAGTCGTACGGTGTACGTACGAAGCACGATACACTCAATGACGTCTGACTCTTTGTACCATTGTAGGGGCGTTACATCCCTGTCTTCGCGGCAGAAGTCTATGACCAGAACGCGAAGCTCGTGGAGGCAGGGCTGACGCCAGTGAACCTATCCTCTATTATGATTGGTATGTACTTGTTTCTCACTGAGCATTCACAGCTACACTCAATTCATCTGAACTATCTGCATTGGTCCAGGTAACGGATGCACCGACTTTGCGTCGATGACCACATCCTATTATGACATGACCTGTAGCCCTGCGTCTGTTGATCCGATTATGGACATTAGGTACGCAATGTAAACCCCGTACCGAGTTGCATGCCTGTGCCAACGACCACTCGACAGCTCGTGTGTTCGCATGAAACAGGCGGTGAGCTGTCTCGGCCTCTAGGTTTCCATGCTGCTACGACATAGCACTGATCTCGACATCCAGCTGCCAAGATGCCAGGCTGCATTGCAGAAGTCGTGTGTCGACCAGTTTGACTCCATGAACTGCGAGGCGGCGACCCTCTTCTGCTCTGCCGAGATCAGCGATCCGTTCTTCGCGACTGGTGGGATCCTCGTCTCGTGCTGTATGCTTGTCATGGCTGACCTCACCGGCGCAGGATACAACCCTTACGACATCAGCAAGCCATGGTAGGTGAACCAGTGCGGTGTTCACTTTGCCTGACTCACTAGCACTGCAGCGACGGCCCCATCGAGGAGACGCTTTGCTACCCTGTCACGAAGTCCGTCGTCTATCCCATGCGCACATGAGTACCCGTCTCACCTCTGTACAGGGCGATTGGAGCGTATCTCGACAGGCCCGACGTGCGCGAGCAGATCGGTGTGGACCCGTCTCTGAGCGCGAACTTCAGCAGCTGCAGTAACGAAGTGGGCGCGGCGTTCACGGCGGCGAACGATGACATGTTCCCCACGCAGTTCTATATCGCCGCGCTCCTCGAGCGTGGCGTGCGGGTGCTGATCTACGTCGGCGCGAACGATTGGATTTGCAACTGGGTGAGCACCCCGATCATAGTACACGCGACTCGATCAGAATGAACGAGCCATATCGGCAGGTCGGGAACGACCGGATGCTGTTGGACTTGGAGTGGAGTGGGCAAAACGAGTTCGTCAATGAGCCGCTCAATGTGTGGACGGTCGATGGCGCCACCGCCGCGGGGTTGACGCGGAGTGCCGGTAACTTGACGTTCGCCACCATTTACGGCGCCGGGCATATGGTGCGTCCCATCGCGCGCAGATCACAATATATCGGACTGAGGTTATCTGACTGCCTTTCCCGTGCCAGGTGCCCTACGACAAGCCGGCTGAATCGCTCGAACTGACGAAGCGATGGTTATCCGGCAAGGAACTGTAGCTTACTTGGTACCGTCGCTGCCCTGCTAGGCGCACCATGCCGCCATTTGTACGCATCGGGCGAATGGAAGTGTTCTGTGCTGACATGCTCTGACGCATATGCGTGGCTTTAGGCTCAGCCCGACAAGCGTAACCTCAACCTTCAGACCTTCAGGTTGATGTTACTGATGAAGTTGTCGCGCAAGCGCTTCCCCGCCTCCTTGAGGCCGCATGCAGATGGATGCAGAGAGCTCGCTTCGCGTATACGCATTACCGTCGAATCGGGTTCTCTCCACAGGATGGTCGGAGGCGGACGGTTTCCCAGGTGCGTCCACAGTTGTGTTATCTACGTGTTGTTGACGATTGGCGTCGATTTCCCACTCAGAGGCGTCGTGGTGATGGCAGGCGCAGGATTGAATAAGATAAACCCACAAACGTACACGAGACATCCTCAGGTCAGATATCGAACTCTACACTGAAGATCTTCCCAATGCGCAGCTAAAGCGATATTCTTAGAAGACACATGAGTGCACCTTCGACTGTTGATTCGGCCTCAGACGCCGACGGTAGCTACTGCCACAATTCCACAGGTGCTCGCGGTACCGGGGCAATGGCCGGTAATACCCTGCGCACGACATCGACTCGTACGACATCTGCTAACATACGCCGACTCACTACCGCAGAGCCACCCCACAGGCCGTAGCAGATTGAGAGTCCAGACACCATGAGAAGCTGATCCCTATCTTGATGACAGCGAAGCTTCAGTGCTGCCGCCATCCAGGACCGAACAACGAAGTACTAGCAGCACGACGAGCCCCTTAAAAGATGGACGTCGGGTCAACACCAGGGTCATCGCCCCCACAGCTTCGCAAATCGTTCGCCATGGCCACCCTCGAGTCCCTGGAAGACGCCGGCTCACCCCTGTTTCCCGCCGACGGGAAGCCCCCGTACGCACACCTGCGCGAGTCAACGACGACGTACAGACGGCCGATGGGGCTGAACGAGATTGGCTATGCGCTCGTGCGCGGGCCCCGCGGCTACGTCGACTCGTTCTCCATTATCCCCCTCGCATGCTCGGGCGGCCACACCATCACGGACGACGAGGTCGTCCAGGCGTGCGCTGCGCTGCGGCTCCGCCACCCGCTCCTCGCCTCGAAGGTCGCGTACAGCACCGAGAAGCCCCCCGAGATTGTGTACCATTCCCCGATGACGGAGGCGCACGCGCTGCGCGAGGCGCGGGCGCAGATCGAGTTCCACGCGTTCCACGACCATGACGCGGCCACGGAGGCTCTGCGCGACCGGTGGATGTCGGCGACAGCGGAAGATGCGCTCGACCTGCGGAACGGGACGTGCTCGCTCTACTGGGGACGCGACATCGACCCGCATTCCGGGAGGTACATACTCGGCTTCATGACGCCGCATTTCATCACGGATGGCAAGCGCCGCTTGAACCTTGTCCGCTGCATGCTCGAGCTGCTCACTACACCTGGACGCGCGACGAAGGAGCTCACTGCGCATTTCTCGGGCAAGACACCGATTGTGGGCCTCCCGCCGTCGTTGGAGGGTCTGCTCCCCGACCAGGGCGCGCCTGACCTCAGCGAGATCGGGAAGGCGAAGGCAGCCTTCGATGAGCTCATCAAGTTCAGGAGCAAGGTACGCGCGACTTCATGCCCTCATGTACAACACAAAATGACGAGACCAACCAGCCTCTCTCGGGCCTTGTTCCTGACGGAGTCATCGCCGAAAGCGACCTTCAGAATCGATTCACTCGCAAGATTTGGTCGCCAGAGGATACCAAACGCATCCTCCGTGCGTGCAAAGCCCATGGCGTCACGATCACCCACCTTGCGAATGTCGCTGGTGCGTTCGCGTGTGTGCAGCGCCCGGGGCCAGCTCGCACGACCGGCGGATCGAGCGACGAGGAAATGCACTACTTCGAGTTCTCCCAGGCGTTCGACGTGAGCGCGAAGGTGCCTAGGCTCACGAGCCTGGGAGATATAGAGACCGCGATCCGCATCGTCGTCTATCCCATCGTCATCGCCGTCCCCCGCGCTGACACGGCGGAGAACGTCACGCGCGAGACGATCTGGGGCGCTGCGCGGCAGTTCAAGGAGAAGAACGACGCGTTCGTGAAGTCGCCGTACTTCTGGCACTTCTGTGGCTTCTATGGCGCGATCGCGGCGGAGAACTACATGGCGCAGATGGCGGGCAAGCCGTCCATTCCGTACATGAGCAGCATGGGTGACATCAAAAGCGTTCTGCCCATCAAGTATCCCGTCCGGCACCCTGAGACGAACGGCGCGGTTAACGGGGCGACTGCCAACTCTGAAGTTCGAATTCTAGACCAGATTTCGGCGGGGAAGATCGACCCATCAGTTGCTAACTACCTGATGTACACGTTCGACGAAAGGCTGAACCTGCAGTTCAAGTGGAACGCGGGGCGTACAAGCGACGTGCTCATTACCGGGTGGTTCGATCGCGTGGTAGAAATCATTTCTCAGGCAGCTGCTGACGAGGCTTAGATGGTGTAGCGTTGCATAGCATATTTTGACTTCTTAGTAACAGACTTATCTAGCTAGGAACATGTACTAGTAGGATGATATCGAGACACGGCCACTACTTACCCACTGACCGAAGTTGGAAGTTCAATCACAAGTCCGAGAGAGTCGGCCCAGTGGGACTGGCGACTCGGAGGCCAATCCGCACCACACCTACGGCCATGATTACCCTCATGGGATGTACTCAGGCTCCTATCTATCCAAACATACGCATATGCGTATGCGTCGACTCGGGCTGAATCTTGTCTCCAACTCCTCTCATCTACTATGCGTTTCCTCAGCTTGCCACGACGGTGTCTCGTTGCGCTTGTCGTGGTGGGCGCTGCAGCGAAATCCGTTTTGAATGGACCCGCCTTCGCTGTTGACGGCGCGCAAAGTCCGCAGCTACTAAGAGCCCCGGACGACTTGAGCCTGCTTTCCAACGACGCGTTCTCTGTCCTGAGTCATGCCGCATTTCCCAAGCACAGTGCACGCATCAAGAAATCCAACTTCTGCGACGGCACAGTCGCGTACGTTACTACGTCGTCTGGACTGGTTTGCATGCAGGTGTACTGACTCACTACGTCACGGTAGCGCATACACCGGTTACATTGACGTTGAAGCCCGCCATCTATTCTTCTATTTCTTCGAGAGCCGCAGCAAGCCGGATGAAGACGATGTGATCTTCTGGACGAATGGCGGTCCTGGGGGGTCGTCTTCACTAGGGTTACTCATGGAACTGGGTGCGTCGTCTTGAAGCCGATACGTCCGTTTGTCGCTCTTCAAGCTCATCCAAATACCAGGCCCGTGCAATACGGTGAATTCAACGAACACAGAATTCAACCCATACGGCTGGAACGACAAGGCGAACATATTCTTCGTAGAACAGCCTGTAGGAGTCGGCTTCTCATATGCTGAACACGGTGAGCTCGTCGTGAGTACAACGGTGACCTCCGAGACGAGCCGTAATTGACCAATAACTAAGAGCACTACGGAAGAAGCGGCGGTAGACATAGCGGCATTTGTGGCCATATTCTTTGAACATTTCAACAAGTTCACCGGGAAGCCCTTCCACATGGCGGGCGAATCGTATGGGGTGAGTTGCGTTGTGTGTTTGTGGCGTGACGGGTTGGGATAACAATATCGCATCACAGGGCCGTTACATTCCACAGTTCGCGGCCACTGTGCTCGACCAAAATGCGAGGCTGGTCGAGCTCGGGTTGCCGCCGGTCAATCTTGCTTCTGTCATGATTGGTCTGTTCGACTTCCAACGTCGTGAGGTATCCACCTGACGCCTACATAGGGAACGGCCTGACGAACTCGCTCGACATGATTCCAACGTATTATGACATGAAGTGCACGGGGGCATCCTTACCCCCGGTAGAATCTATAAGGTGAGCGGCCCTCAGGCCCCAGTGACCCTGACTTTGAGGGCGATAGGCTGACACTCATCAAGTGCTTGCGTACGGATGAAGCAAGCGGTACGGTTGTCCTCGATGACCTGAGTGCTGCGACGCTCACCATCTCGCGAGTAGATCCCACGTTGTGTCAAGATGATGAAGGAGGCCTGCTTCGATCAATTCGACTTTATGAGCTGTGAGGCGGCAGACCTCTTCTGCCAAACAGAACTGGATGCTGTGCCTTCCGGTTCGTCAATCATACGTGAGCGCACTCTCGAGTGCTTACTATCTACTCAGACCTCAACCCCTACGACTTGAGCCGCAAGTGGTGAGTGGAGCCAGGAGGGGTATAGGGATCGTTCAACCCTGACGGCCTGGCCCAGCGATGGGGACCTTCGGAGTACGATTTGCTATCCTATCACCAAGTATGTCTCCCGTCTATACCTGTCTTGGGAGCAAGAATGCTGATGCATGAGCCGTCCAGAGACATCGAAGCATACCTCAATAGACCAGAGACGCGAGCTCTCCTCGGTACCGATTCCACCCCGCAGAACTGGTCAGGCGTAGACTGGGAGCTCAACTTCCGTTTCAACGCGCGCCTCGACGTCATGTTCCCCACTCAGTATTACCTTGAGGGCCTTCTCGAGCGCGGTGTCCGCGTCCTCATCTATGTCGGAGTCTATGACTTGTACTGCAACTGGGTATGTGCCTCTTCAGCTGGTCGCCTTGCAGACTTTGCGGTTTGACCTCGCCGTTGGCAGATCGGCAACGAACGCATGACCCTGAATATCCAGTGGTCAGGCCAAGAGGAGTATGCCGACCAGCCTCTGCGTGAATGGACGGTCGATGGGACCGCTGCCGGACTGACTAGGGGCGATGGTCCACTGACTTTCGCTACGATCTTCGGGGCGGGACATATGGTGCGCAATCCGTGCCGCTGTGGTTTAAGTACTGACTGAAGTACACTGTATCAGGCTCCCCACGATATGCCGAAGGAGACGTTGGAGCTAGTCAACCGTTGGATAGCTCAAGGAACACTATGACCGGACGTCCCATGGTCTACGAAATGCGGTTCCAAACTGATGTGCACTTTGGCGGGCTCGCAGGCTGCCCGTGTGTGACACATCCTTGTGCATCCGATAGCGAGAGGGTGCAGTGTTCATGTCTGCATTTTCCATACTAAACTTGAAGACAGCGCGACTTCGAGGCATACACCTGCCCGTGCGTGACCGGAGATCCTTGACGAAGCCATCCAGCAGTGCGTATACTTGCGAGTGCTTATGAACCCAGATCAAAGTCATTGGGGCAGTGGAAGACGATTCTGCAGAAGGGATGGGCGTCTGAAGCGCGAAGCGTAGGCGGCTAACTTTGCGTCCTTTCCAGGGAACGCAAGCGATCGCGCCGACGATTTGCACATCCCGACGGTACATTCCCTGCGCAGCTTTCGTGCCTCGCATCACGATCTTCTCGGGATTTACGCACATTCTACCACTTACCCGCACATCGGCGTGCCTTGCCTACTCCAGCGGTGTAGATCCGTACGCAGTCTATATCTCAGGTAGGGCTCCTGGGCTGATGCTCTACGGAGTTTGGTTGGATACGTAGTGCTTCTATTTCCATCAGTGTCGGAGCTACCAAAATGCCACCGACTAGAAATCTGGAGCAGCCCCGAGGTCTTCTAGGACATCCGGTATTTGATCCACACAGCGTCGTCATTGATCTGGGTTATTCTATGTTTAGTTGCCTGCCCTAGGTCCCAAATGAGAGCTTGGTAAGGTATAGGTACAGAGAACCTCTCTCTCTCGCTTGGTAAGTACTCGGTCTGCCCGGTTTCCCTTTCCTCTCGCTTCGTGATCCTTGTATTGCTACCGTACTTGTATATCGTGCGGCGCTCCGGTCTACCAAGGCACTGTGACTGAAGTCTGCAGGCCGGGGCATCTCACAAGACGAACGCGAGTGCATCCTGACAGCAGCGCTCACTTCGGTGATATGGTTAGAGACTTCCCCCGAAGCCCTTCGCTACGAGAAGTCTTCTCGCACATGTCCGAGCGATCTGAGACTTGGTCGAATTTCCACATATTTAACCAGGTTCTATGGTGGACCCGCCGCTCGCGATCCCTCCCCGCTTTGTTACATTGTCCTGCCTATATTCTTGGTGTACTGCCTGGACTACCGCGATACATGCCTGCTTCCTCGACTTAAGCCCACATGCCCATTGCGCTCGCGACATGTTGCAAACTACAGAAACAACTATCGCAGCGCTCAAGACTATGTGCGTTCTTTCTTTATCTACCTTATTTTGGAGTGTGGCTGATCTGGGCACACGTACTAGCTTCACACAGAACTGCTGTCTGGCAGTTGCATGCGGTAAGCTCGCCGCGCAAGCGTTTGTCACGTCTGCGTTAATGAGGCCGTTAAAACCAAGCTCTGTACTCCTATGAGCGCTGCCTTATCTTTAGTCAAGAGGTAGAGCTCGTCTGGCAGCGCAGGGTGTCCGTGGCAACAGCGATATATGTCCTCATGCATGCCTCCCTCATCGTCACGCTCTCTACGTCTGTGGTGCTCCTCATCGTTACGGGATGCAATGTGAGGGCATGTTATTCGATTCAAAGACGTACTGACTTGATAGCCTTTGTGCAGAGGTGTGCTACATTACCAAAAGGGTGATTCTTCGGGATTGGAACATGGCCATGTGTAGCGGTCTAGTATTGGTGATCATCGAGCTGGTCTCTGCCACCCTATTCCGCTGGGCAGTAGGAGGTACGACATTCGGGATCCATTTCAACATATGGCGCGCTAATTTATCAACGCAGCAATCTCTGCGCTACGTGTCTATGCCATCAATGGTCGCAGAATAGCGACACCTTTGATTATCATGTTCTTATTCTTGGTCTATACCTCCTACGACGTTGTGAGCATGTGACCAAGAATGCGCAGCAGCAAACTAATTGGCGCAGTACAGTGCCTGCAGCTTCTACAAATTGCAGGTCCCTCGACCGGTTGGCTGCCTCATCTTTTCAAAAGCACGCACTGATGTCCAACGGTAAGTCGTTCATGCTATGCATGCCTTGATATATAAACACTGTTCTGACCACGTATACCCGAACAGGGGGTGTATGTATTCCCTATATATAACAGTCCATCTGATTTAGTCGTTGTTGTGCAGTGAAGGACACAGGCCTCTTCTGTGCCGTGCTCGCCGAAATCTTGGTGTTGATCCCTACGTGGCTGGCTACGTACCGGGCAAGTAGACTGTATCGGGACAGTTCTAGCGTCATACGGACGCCCGTAAGCAGGCTGCTACTTCGGGATGGTCAGTCCACCTGCCCCTTCGTATGCTTAGTTGTTGCCAACCGGATTTCCCGCCAGGAACGGCCAACTTCGGGTACGTTGGCACTATTGCAACTCTAGATACATGATGCCGACGGATGATGTATACAGTATTGTCGTCAGCGTCTTCGTCATCGATGGCATACTTGACATCATGAATGTGAGTGCTCCGGCCGCGCTGCATGAATGATGTTTACTGACCGGTGGATACATAGACTGACGTATCAATCGAGGCATTGACTTATGTGTACGCCCAGAGTCTCTGACGCCGATTCTAGTCTGCCTGATCCAATGCCTCACGAATAGGCTGCAGGCGATTTGTATATCACATCTATACCTCAATCTCCGTCATGCAGCAACGGTCCCCGATCCCGCCCAAACGAGCTCTGCGAACATTCAAGACAGCTACGTCTCCCGCGTCGTGGGTACCCTTGACGGCTCGCTCGTCTTCGCATCGGAAAGCGATGCCGAGGGGAGCACGGATCGGACGGACAGCACGCTGAGTGACCACAGCATCAGGTTTCGGCACATAGAGATGCCAAACCTGAGGCTTTCGTCAGACCACAGTGGTCAAAGTGCACTAGAACACACCATCCCAAGTATAAGAGTAACTGCTTGACAATGATGCACACATTTTTCTCGTCCTGATCCTTCCGAGCATCAGGTGAGTACCCTATACTGTATTTCAATTGTATGGTGTTGAGTTGAGTCGCCGTCATGATACAGGACCCTCGTTAGCTTTATGGGATATGTAACGCTATCGCAGGTTACGACGCCCCCTTCCCCTGCTGGCCTTCTGTACATTAATTACGACGATAGGAACCATAGTGATGGTTGTATTGACTTTCTACCCATCCGAGCGAATCCCACACAGCGGACCACGCGGCCTACGCCCAAGAGCCATACCAACAGTCAAAAGAGCCATGCTCAAATTCACAGGTTGCCGCCACAGAGTAACGCAGAGTCTGGACAGTATTGCCATCAAAGCCGTGTGCTTCGCAATTAATTCTAGGTATGTGAGGGCGTAAGGCACAAAGGTTGCTTGAACATTTTGATTTTAGGTTGAACCCAGGTTGTAGCGTGGCGTCCCGAATCGCCAGAGCGCTATGATCCACTCCACGGACATTCGATGGGGAGAACACGAATAGCGCACACCTCGCTGCGCTGTTGAATGGTCTCCGGGACTTGCTGGTTACGGTGGGTTCTTGGCGTGCCCTCGGCTGTCTTTTCTGACTGCCCTTGTGTGCTATCAATCGCAGTGATCAGGGGACCTAACGCGTGCAAGTTATCAGGTGCCACGTCGTCCGAGTCGTAGTCACTGGCAATCGTTGGATGGCTGAAAGAACACTAATATGACCGGACGCTTCCTGGTGTACGAAGTGCCGTCAACTTGGGCTGTCAGTGTGTAGAACATCTTTGCGCATCTGACGCAGTGGGTGCAGTCATCATGTCGCATTGTGCATACTGACGAAGGCGTAGCGCGAGGTCGAGAGATACGCCTTCCCCTCGGTGAAGTCATTCGACATATCGCCGGGTGGTATACGCTCTGATAAGAGTAAGTTGGCTGGAGTAATGGAAGACCAGCCTGCAGTCACATCTTCAGACTAGAAGACTGCTCAGTTAAAAGGCGCGGGCGTTGCTAGTAGCTGGGGCGTTAGGCGCCAAGCTTTGTCGTTCCACCGGGGGAACGCAAGAAGACGAAAGAGCGAGCGTTTGCGTCGACGATTTCGCACATCCTGACAGCACATTCCATGCGCAACTCTTGTTCCTCCATCACGATCTTCCCGGTAATTTTGCATATCTGATTGCTTGTCGACGCGTCGGCGAGCATCGGTCATAGAGCAGTGCTCCGAGCAGCAGTGTGATTTCGTACGCTGTTTTCGCGATCAAAAATCCTGTTCGTTACCTGAACTGATTCCGCTCTACAGGGGTTGGTCACATACGACTGGATAGTTCTACCTCCATCGGTTTCGGAGCTGCCAAAAGCCTGTCCGCGCGCCAGCGCCATAGCTTCGAAGTGGGGCCACCTAGGACGGCCGCAAAGCTAGTCAGGAACACCGAGAATTTACCAAGCACCCATATAGTTAGCCTGGGACGTCGGGCGGGCGACTAAACATACAGGTCGATGACGACGCTGTGCAGCTGAGATGACGACGGCACCTTCCTTCAAGTTGTGCGCCGCTCCGGTGATCAAGGGCACTACATATTGTCGGTTAGAGCCGGGCATAACGTGGGTGATGCAAGTGCATTCGGAGAGCAGCGCTCGCTGCTATGATGCGACTGGACGATCTCTGGGGCTCATCGCTACTTACGAGAAGTCCGCACCTTGCCCCGATCTGGGGACGCGTCTCTAGTCGATCTCCCTCATATCCGAGTAGGTTTCATTGCCGCGGACTCCCCGCGGACTGCAGACCCTCTTTTCCTTCGCCATATCGTCCTCCTCCAAATTTTCGGCGATCTACCTGTGCGATACATGACTACATCCACAACCAGAACCCACATGTCCACTATGTCGCAAGCTACGGAAACAGCTATTGCTACGCTCAAGACTTCGTACGTCCTCCGGGTGCTCATTCTTCATCGTGAAATGCGGCTGACATGTGGGTGCGTAGTTTCATCAAGAACTGTTTCCTGGCTGTTGCCTGCGGTAAGCTCCCTCGCCATCGGGTGCACGTGCGTCTCAACGAGACTGTTACAACCCAGCTCTCTACGCCTATGACCGCTGTCTTATTCTGCATCAAGAGGTGGAGCTCGTCTGGCAGCGCAGGATGTCCGTGGCGACTGCGGTGTATGTCCTCATGCACGCCTCCCTTCTCTCAACGCTCTTCACGTCAGTGGTGCTCCTTATCGTGACGGGATGCAATGTGAGCACATTCAGATAATCTCCTCAAAGGCAGACTGATTGAGAGACCTCGCAGAGGTATGCTAGTACCGCCGCTGGCGGGTCGTTAGGGGCTACTAAACACCGACATCCCTAGTGGTTTCATATTAGCGATCACTGAGCTGGCCTCCGCCATTCTATTCCGTTGGACGGTAGGAGGTACAGTTCACCGCAGGATCGACGTCTGATGTACAATACGCTGACCCAGACATGCAGCCATTTCCGCTTTACGCGTCTATGCCATCAATGGGCATAGGGGAGCAATGCCCTTGATCATTATTGTTTTGTTCTTTGTATATACATCGTATGACTTTGTAAGTACCTGATCGCATTGAATCCGCTGCAAGCACTCACCATTGATCGACGTAGTATAATGCCTGCAGCCTCTACAAGCTACAGGTCCCTCCGCCGGTTGGCTGCCTCATCTTGTCACATATACGCACGGATGTCCAACGGTAAGCCGCAGAATACCATGCATCAACCATGACATATGTTGTTCTGACTACCTGAACAGGGAGTGTATGTATTCAACCCTTCTGAAAACACCAGTCCATTTAAATGGGTAGCTATTCTACAGTGAAGGATACAGGCTTGTTCTGTGCCGTGCTCGCCGAGATCTTCGTCCTGATACCCACTTGGCAAGCTACGTACCAAGCAAGGAAAGCATTTCGGGATAGCTCTGGCATCGCCCGGGCACCCGTGAGCAGGATGCTACTCCGGGATGGTCAGTACCTCTGTTCCTTGGTGTGGAAGGCTGTCACCAACCGCTTTTTCCATCAGGAACGACCCACTTCGGGTATGCCGGTACGGTTGTAGTCCAGACAGATTATGCTGACAGACTGTGCGCGTAGTATCATTGTCAGTATCTTCATCATCAATGGCGTACTTGAAGTCACGACTGTGAGTGCCCAGAGAATCAGGCTGAATAATCAGTGATGACTGACCAACGGACACGCATAGACTGACGTATCAATTGTGGCATTGACTTATGTGTACGCACAGACTCCCTGACGCTGATGCTACGCTGCCTGACTCAATGCCTCACGAGTAGACTGCAAGCCGTCTGCATATCTCATCTATACCTGAATCTTCGCCATGCTGCGACAAACCCCGATGCCGCACAAACAAGCAGTGCATCCTTCCAAGACGGCTACCTCTCGCGCATTGTGGGCTCCCTTGACGGATCGCTTGTCTTTGCATCAGATGACCATGGCGAAGGCGTCGCGGAGACCGACAGCGATCTGAGCGGCGACGAGTTCGGTCAAGGCGACGTCAACCTTGGGCACGTGGAGATGCTGAATATGCTTAGACATCCTACGGCCTCGTCTAGTCGCAGCGACCGAAATGTCATGGAATGCAACGTACCAGGCATCAAACCGACTACTTGACAATGATATGGTAATGTTTCTTATCATGGACCCTTCGGGTAATGAGTGAGTATTCATATACCTGGGCGGGTGCTTGATGTACTAAGTCGCCGTGATAGATACGCACCGTGACGTCAGATTCCTGGAATATGTAACACTATCTCGTAGAGCGACCCCCCCTTCTCCTGCTGGTCTACTGTGCGTTCCGATACTAGGAATCAGGGTGGATGTTGTATTGACGTTGTACCTATTCGAATGAATGCTCTCGTACCTGCGAGGGGTCTAAGGAATTCCTTTCAACGTCCTCGAGGGCATAGCCCTATGCGGACGACGCCGTCAGGTCATGTCTCATCATGTCTCATGGAAGGATTCTCTTCGGCAGTAGAACCAGATGCACCCCGGTAGTGTGCACGTACGCCTCTGGCTAATCGGTACGCCAGCCCTTCCCAATCATGACGAGAAGGTTGCATTTGCTACTTACTTGCAGGACGCCGTGGACTGTGCCAGGTCTGAAGCCAAATTTAGGGGTGCGCTCCGCGAGGCTGGACTTCTTTCAGGTTGGCTGACTAGCCCTCGGGCCCGGTTTAGGCACGTAAAAGACACAAAAACAGGTCTGACAGGAAGGGCTGTCAGCGTGAAATCCAGGTTCTGCGTACAGGCCCGATCGTGGACATTGTACGACGCCATCCAGTCGGTCAACCGGTCAACCACGGACGTTTCAAGTCGAACACGGGCTATTAAAATGGCGCTGCCAGTGACGATACTTGTCGATCCGAGCTCACCAGTTCCTATAGCATGCAGTGTATCCAAAAGCAAAAGTGTACCACCCAGCTAATGTTGTTAATACAAGCTTCCGTCAATAAACACAATGCTTGCATACATAGCAACGGTGCCAGAAAAATGAGACCGAGCAGTCGGAAGTGCGTCAAACACGTTCACGTGACCGCGTTGTCAAGTCCAAGTATGTAGCGTACACAGGAAACGTCGAAGCTGCTATCACCACGCTGGGTTCCTCGACCACCATGTTACGGCGAATGCGTCCCATCATTCGTTTGGCCTGTTGCATGAATAACACAATGAAGGTCAAGAGTGCTGTAGAAAGCATGGGAACGCGCAACTGAACGGCGTACCTGAGATGGTACGACAAAAATGTGCTTGTGGATGAGACAAAAGCGTTTCTAGAATAGCCCTTGAATCAGTGCGTTGTCGATGACGCAGTGGTCGCGGTGAGGAGGAGGACCCTGAGTGGACCCCTCATATTTGCTACCCACGGCGCGGGAACATCCTCTCAGGCCTACAATTACTGAAGGACTTTCCTGCAGGTACAATACGGCATGCCGAAAGAATCATTAGAGATGGTGAAGCGTTGCCTGGGACGAAAGCCCATGGTGACATGCAAGCCCAGACGAAATATGACTCGTCAACTATGTCAATATTAAGGCTGCCGCGCTAGACAACCACGACTTACACCCTATGGTCATAGATGTGTAAAGCTATAGAAAACATTGTTATCGATCTTCTTCGGTGTTCCTACAACTCCCTGGGCTGTCGGTGGTGATCACGACGCAGGAGCGGCCTTGCTCTTGCCATACGTAGGCTCAATCTTCCGGGAAGCATCCATGAAGGCATTGATGTCGGCGTCCGTGACCTTCGCTCTCCGCTAGAAAGAGACGATATGTTACTATCAATCTGAGTCAGGAAAGGTGGGCCTCTCACCTCTTGGAACCCTTTGACGAACTCTTGCAAAAGCTGTATGCACTTGGCTTTCAATTGGCCGGTCAACAGGCGGCCGGCGCGGTACTCCTACATTGACAAGTCAACCTAAGCAGATCAGCGAGCACCACGAAGACGTACCTCGCCCAGCTTTGCCCACTCCGTATCGTCGTCCCAGAAGAACCCTAGGTACTGATACGCAACATCTACGTCAGGATTTCCGCCCAGCCGTCTATGCTCCTCCTCTGTCTCCTGCCCGCCCGAGAAGCCGTGACGGTTGATCTTGTTCTTGATCTGCGCGGGGGTGTCGCTCATGAAGATGCTCGAGTTGACGTCGGACGCGCTCATCTTCGTCTGCGGGCCCTGCAGCGCGGGGAAGAACTTGGAGTGGAGGAGCGCAGGTTTGGGGTACTTGAGCTTGACGGCGACGTCACGCGTGAGGCGGAAGTACGGGTCCTGATCGATCGCACAAGGGATGAGGCACGGGATGTTGGAGGCAGTGCCGAAGATATGCGGGAAGGAGTTGGAGAAGGAGGGGGCGGCTTGGATGGACGCGAAGTGGATCTTGCCGATGTTGTCGCTGGCGGATGTGGCATCACTCGCTCTGCGCGTACCAATGGACCATGATGACTTACGAGTCGTTGAAGCCAAATGTGGCTTTTGCTTGGTTGATAGTAATTTGGCGGGATATCTTGGAGACGTTTCTGTAAAAGGCACCGCCGACGTAATCGTAGTCGCTGAAGATGAAAGTCTTCTTGACGTCAAATCCTACGGCTATGATGTCTTGTGCGTTCCGTCTGGCAAACTCGTAGGTCTGTTCAGGCTTAAGCTCGTGCTTGAAGAGGAACTTCTCGTCATCTATCAACGTCGTGAGTGCCTATCGGAAGGTGTGCTGCAACAGAACGCACCAGTCAACTGCACGACCAGCGGTACGTCGAAGACGTCCTGCAACCATCTCGGCTACATTCAGGACGGCGTCGTTTGCGAGCGCAGGGGACACGCACTTTGTGAACACGAAGGGAACCATATGGCCCAGGTGCATGCTGTCGCTGCTCGGCCCTCGTCCGGTGTACAGGAACCACGGTTTGCCTTGCTCATAGCGATCCAAAATCTTGTCGAAGTCACTGATCTTACGGGGTTGGTACATCGAGCTTCCAGGTATAGACGCATGTACGCACCGATGCGAGAAGAACATCCCTCTCCTGAGGAAGATATGCGGACGCTGCCCCGTCAACCTCTCAAACCGCTCAAGGACCGCCGCATCCACTCTTCGCGTACCGAATTGGTCGACGAGCTTGTCGTAGTCAATCGCGAGCTGCTTGCCATCGTCCATAACGGCGCCTTCGACGTCCCAGGGGGTGACGACCTGTCCATGCCCGTGTTCCTGGGCTGGTTTTATTGCGGCGGCGTGGGCACTGCCATCCGCCGGTGGTACCTCTTGCTGCAACCGGACTGAGGCTGTTGGCTCACTGTGACTTCTCACTCCTCAGTATCGCATGGTGCAGTGATCCATCCTAGTGCAGACGTACTCGTCCAAGGATGCCTTCGCTAGTGAGGATATAGCATCAGCTGTGGTGGGTGCCATTAAATCCCCGGACAACCCATCCGGTATTGCGAGGGGAGGGCCTGTAGTCATCGTCTGCGTCGATCTTAGTTGCGAGAGCTGTATCCTAACGTAGGGAAGTTCTAGAGGTAGAGGAAGGAATGGATAGACTTGGACGGAGGAGCGATGAGTCAAGGGACTGGATAGACTCAATCTCACAAGATCTTCCCTCGATCACTGCTGTATCTTCGATCGCCCCGGAGGGCGCTGGGCAACTCGCAATCACAGACAACAACGTTCAAGCAACGCAGAAATCCAGACAAATGCTTGTTGTGTATTTGATACAAATGCTACAGAACCTACGAGACGGAATAAACATATGTGCGGTATCTACTAAGGGATTTATACTAGGGCATGCAGGGAATGGGAGGGAAATGTCAGCTTCATACGGCAGAAGGTCCATAGTTTTGTCGGTCTCTGTCCCGTCCACCCAACCGCACGGCAACATCAGCCGCCCCCACTGGTCCTCCCGTCGTGAAAGGTAGTGCAGTTGGAGCAAGTGCGATGGGACGAGGGAGACAATGCGCGGAAACCTTTATGGTTTCCGGAACTCGCACAACACGGTATAAATGGTATTGAATGCGGTGTAAATCTCCTCTCGGACCTGAGTAGGCCGACGAAGAAGACATGGTCAGCAATGACTCCATAACGATACCATCATGTCCATCAGCAAGTAACAATTACCTTGGCACCCGTGAGGACAATCTTGCCCGAGACAAAAATGAGCAAGACGACCTTGGGCTTGATCATACGGTAGATGAGACCAGGGAACAGCTACGGAACCCTCTCAGCTACTCGTCCGTGCACAGCCAAGACGGCGCCACTCACCTCTGGCTCGTAACTGCTGAACTGCCCGTGGCTGTACGCAAGACCCTCCAGACGGATAGGGAACTTGACGTCACAACTGCCGACAATGTTCTGGATCTTGAACTCAGAGAACTTGGCATCGAAGCCAAGCTTCTGGACGATCCGGGCGTACTTGCGCGACGCAAGCCGCGAGTCGTCCTCGCTCTTCGCACCGGTGACGACCATCTTGCCGGATGCGAAGATGAGGGCGGTCGTCTTCGGGTCACGAATACGCATGATGACCGCGGCGAAACGCTATAAAGTGGAATGCGGAGAGAAGTCCGACATTCACACAAGATCAGAAGACAGGCTACAAACCTTGGGGTTGTACTCTGCGTTGCGCGCGTGCAACGCGATTGTCTTCAGGTCCAACCGGCAATCGAGGTTGACCGTCGCGACGATGTTTTGCAGCGTCGGGACGATGCCCTCGACCGCGGTGATATGTTGTTGCTCCAGGGTGAGTGGCGCAGGTGTGGCGGGAACAGCGCTGGGGCCGGGTGTCGAAGGACCAGCGAGGGGAGCAGGCTGACTCGCGACGGCCGTCTGGGAGGATACGGCCGACTGAATCTGGGAGGATGCCTGCGTCTGGCTCTGAGGATACAACGAGGACGGCTGCTGTTGTTGTACCTGCTGCTGAGTTTGATATGGTGTAACACTGGACACGGGTAGTGCGAGGTTGTTCTGGCTAGCAGGCAGGTACGAATTGGAGTAGGGTAGCGCAAGGCCAGAGTTAACGGCCTGTTGCTGCTGGATTTGTTGGTATGGCTGCGGTGCGACATTGGCCGGCCGCGAGAAGGTCACTTGGCGCGACGGCAGAGCAGCGAAGTTAGACATGATGTGTGACGTAGAGGGGTGTGCACAAAGACCGAGAGGATGGGTTCAACAAAGTTAATTGCTAAAAGACGCAGAAGTATAAGCGTGGGAATATTCTCGGTAGCACGGGATTGGGGAGGAGGAGTGGTGGGGGCGTAAGACCCCGGCCTTATATACAACGGGGGTTTCAAACTCCGACAAAAACTTCATCAGATTGATAATCAGCTCCTGACCATTTACGGCATATCTTTGACTGAAATAAGCGCCTATGCCACTGCCTGATGATCGCTCCTCGCTGTTCGACGTGTCCTCGACGCCGTTCTACCGCCTTCCCTGCGTCGCTCTCGATGTCGGTGGCCCAGACACCTCACTCGCAGTTGTGCCTCTCGCTTCTTGCCCTTCGAGCTGATTCACTACTTTCATCTTTGGCTGTCGGTCGAGTCATACTTTGTGAGACGCTGGTCTCCCCGGATTCGTGACTTCTGGCAATTTTCCTCCGTTGATCGCTACGGCGGTTACGCGCTCTTTGCGACAAGCAAGGCTTCTTCTATGTGCGCCCGACGTTCGAATGCTAAGCACGTCGCCCAGCTCTGCATATCGTTTCAACTCATTTACCGCCCACAGGCGTCTTGATTGTACAATATCAATGATGTTCCCCAGGTAAGATAGGCCGCAGCCATACCCTGGCCTTGTGGGGCTTTGTGACGGGCACGTGAATTGACGTGATGTAACACCGCCCAAACGGGAAATCAGTGACAGTGGCGGCGAGTCTGCGAGCACGGATGGTGTTGACAAGGCCCAGTATTCATTCAGTACAGCATAGAAACATGTAGATTGTACAGTAGATACTTCGGATGCTGGTCTAATCTATCGCAACTTTTCTCTGGGCTCTTCGAGCAGAGGGGATTGTGCATGGGGACTCAAACTCCGACTCTAGTGGTACTTAGTTAGGGAGGGCCTGTCATTCCCGCGCTCTATGACACCTGTAGCGGCACATACATGGTTTCCGCCAGGCTTGCTCAACTGAGCTAGTTTTCTAGGGATCCAATCACCTAGATTTGCTATCGCCTGATGCAGATTTCGTTTTTTCATGGGCATTTCGGGTGGTTTTCGCTGAGTGGCTCGCGACGGCGCTTGCACCTCATCTTGTCTGGGCAACTGCTAAGTGAGCTAGCCGCCCGTCAACCACGGTTGTATTCAGCCCACTACTTTGCAACGAGGCTGAAAATAGATATCTGACGCGAGCTTCGATCACATTCATGCATGCAATCAGTCCTACGCGGAAATTTTCTTTGTGCGTTTGCTCTACACTACAGAGATACATGGTCTTCAATTTCCGTCACCCAAAATGGTGTACTCGGGCTGTACTCGGCGCCAGCGTGACATACGCCGCCGCACGTGATGGACAGGGTATGGCTGCGGCCTATCCTTAGAGTAGAACACGGTTGAGCACATTACACGTATTAGAGCTACTATGGTACACGGAATATAGATACAGGCATAAAGATATAGGCCACAAAGTCCCACTGTCCTTCCTGGAGGTCCCATTCGACGCAGTGGCTCACTCGTAGTCGGTCACTCGTAGTCGTGGTCGCGAGGCTCCTCCGGAACTGCTACATTCCGCAGGAGCGGGTCGAGTGATGCTAGCTCGTCCTTGATATTAGCTCGAGCGAAGTCATCAAGCTCTTTGAGCAGCATCGCGATGATTTTCTACCTTGCCGTCAAAGGTTGTTGGCAGACCCGGTCAAGACGTCAGGCTTACCTTCAGCTTGCTATCGATCTGCTTGACTGTGTCACCCAGACTCGAGCTCCAACTGGGCGGCGGGCTTCCTAGAGCCCCTCCGTATAGCACGTTTCCCCCATTACCTCCGAGCGCTGCAGGGGTGCCCGACCCTGAAGCATGAGCAATACCCCACAGACTCGCCTCTCCCTCGTGTGTTGATGCTGCGTCCGCGCCTGCAAAGAGATAGGAAACGCCCGGATGAGGCGACAACAAGCCCAAAGGACCCATCATGTGATGACCAGAATTCGGGAATGGAGAGGGTCCCAAGATCTTCGAGATCTTGTTGTACACCTCAGAGAGAACGTCGAGCAACGACAGCAAGGTTTGGTGGTAGTCGAGCGGAAAAGGCTAAAGACGCGTGTAGAGAGATTGGTCACGAGGCAAAGGAACAAAGCACGATCGCACGTACAACGTGAGGCATCGTGAGGTATGGCGCATCCGACGCGTCCGCGTATGAAATCGCGTAGTCGGTGGCGCCAGCCTGTCTTTTGTTCATTCTTGTTGTTCTGAACAAACGCTGGTCGACATGAGTCAAACGGAGGATATTAATCGCAAGTCTATCAACACACACCATACGCGGTCGGTCATTCTCATCCTTTTCCTTCGAGATATCCTTCAGCCCCTCAAACTCGTTGAGAACGTTAGAGAACCCGCGCAGGAGGTCCGCTGGGTCCTTGATATCGAATAAGTGAGCAAGAGCCATTCCAAGCATCGCAAAGCGATACGTCCTGTGCAATCTCGTTGTCGTAAATCCATCTGAAGGGGCAAGCATAATGCGTACCGGTTCTTCATAGCAGTATTTGAGAATATCCGCTCGAGGTCCGCCTTCGTTATAACGATAGTATGGAACCAGTGTGTTCGCCTAGACGTACCTGCTCATAATCTTCATTACTAGAGGACGAACAAGGACAGCGCACCCTTCATGGACATTGCGCAGATAGGTCAACGTGATGATCCGCTTCTTGACCAGCTCCCTCAACATCTCTACCGACGTCCCCTGCGCGAGCGAGCCATTGACGGTGGAGGTCCCAGAGGAAGGGTCAGATGTGCCGGACTGCACGTCCCAGTCGCGGGGCAGCGGCATGTTGGGGGCAGTGGGAGTTGATACGGGCGCAAACTGGGAGCCAGTCGCCGAGGAGACGCTGCCCATCTGGCTAGAAGCTTGATCGCGAGACTTGAAAGAGGACAGCAGATTCTGCGCCGAAGACTTGCGGCGCATGCCTGGGCGGGTGGACATCGAGTCTGTGGAGATCATGGCGGGAAGAGGGGTGGTCGCTGGCGTGGACATGGCTTGGCTACAGGCTGCCGGCAACCAAGTTCGCTCGATCGTCGCCAGAACAGAACGTGCAATCGCAATCTATACCCCTCCGTTTCACACTCTCTGTTACCCACACTTACTATCCTTCTTACCATCATCACAGTCTGCACTGACTGTGGGAGGATATCAACGCGCCCTCGTGGGACGCGACGCGTGCCCGTGCCCGTGCCGATCTTTTCACGATCTTTCTCTCCGTCCTCTGCATCTCGCATCGCGTCTTCCTCTTCCGTTGTCTCTCTTCTCCCTCCCCCCAATTGTAGCATAGTCCCCAGCCATGGCCGACATCAACACCGTCGCCAAACAGTTCACCGATTTCTACTATACCACCTTCGACACCAACCGTGCCAGCCTGCAGGGACTCTACGTGCGTCACCCGCCTCTGCGTTGATTCACGCGATCTCTGCGAGCAAGTGGTCCTGACCAACGTCTCATCAACGTCGGCGCAGCGTCAGAACTCGATGTTGACTTGGGAGGGCAACCAGATCCTAGGAGCGGCCAATATCTCTGAGAAGCTCACGGTACGCAACTTAGTCTTCCCTTTCACGATCCGTATGTGCTGATTGCATGTACACAACGCGAACGCTAGTCTCTGCCTTTTGAGAAGGTTCATCATAAGGTCACTACGTTGGACGCGCAGCCCTCCGACCAGTCGATGTCGAATATGATCGTCAGCGTGACTGGTCTCCTGCTTGTGTGTCTATAACTTCCCACCCTCTGCCCCTGTCGTGCTCACTGCATACCCGTGTGATTCAGGTGGACGACAATCAGCACCCTTTGCAGTTCAGCCAGGTCTTCCAGCTCGTGCCCGAGGGTGGGAGCTTCTATGTGTAAGTGCAGTGGCGTCATAGTTGGCCCTTCCCGATATATTCACGGTCGTGCAGCTTCAACGACATCTTCCGTCTCAACTACGGCGCATAGTCGTTGGTCGAGGCGAGGCGGAGTATAGGATATCCAACGCTATCATTTGCGTGCAGGGTAGAAGGGATTGGAGTGTTGTACGTCAAGACTTGATTGTTGCTATAATACAGACTGTTGTGTTTTAAGATTGGAAGAATTGCCATCACGTATCGCCCCAAGGCTATGTTGCGAGGTTAATATGAAGACTGAATAGACCAAGACGCAGCGAAGGAATGTACAGCAATCCTGCCCGAGAGGCGAAGGGAATATCTACGGCACGAGCATCCATGTACACCGGGTATTATTACTATAGTACGCAAATGCGACGACAACTGTTCGACAGGACGACCGTGAGGTTCCGCACAACACAACTGTGACAACACGCCCAAAGAGATCAGACACCAGCCACGATCCTGCGAAACAACTGTTAGGCACGATCATCGCATAGGAGCAGACCAGGCACGTACTCTTCGGCTTTGTTGAGTGCCTGCACCATCGAGACGCACTCCTTCCTGCGGCCGACGACGTACTCGGATTCCTTGAGCAGGTCATCGAGCACCTCGGGCTTGTACAGCTCCTGGAGAAGCTCACGCTGGAGGTTCTCCTTCGAATGGTTCACAAGCGTCAAGGTGATGGCCTTCGGGACCATGTCGATGACCTCCCGCTTGACAATGTTGTAGTAGGAATGGATGAGGAGTTCTTTAGGAGCGTAGCTTAGCCGCGCACACTAACGCACGCGACGGGGCACTCACTGATAACCTCCGTCTCCATCGTCTCCCGCTCGTTCAGCTGTGCCTGCGGGCGAATAATAGCAGGTGGCTGAGGGAACTGTTAGCTCAACTGGATGACGTAGACCGGCCATGGGCCCCACTCACCGCATCCATCGCAGCGGCACCCTTCTTTCTCGGCTGGTTCTTGGCAGTAAAGAACGAGCCAAAGAAGCTGTTGTCCTGCTGCCTGACGTCTACGTCAAGGTCCTTGTTGTTGTTGACCTGGCCTGGTGCGAGCTTGGTCTTCGGGTCGACGGTTGGCTGCGGCTTGTTAGCGCTCATGCGCTCCTGCACTATTGCCATCGCTTTGTGGCCGTTCAGGAAGTCAGGATGTGTCGTGTTGACGTAACACGCCTGCATGCTGAAACGAGGGTCAGGACCAACAGGATGCTCGCCGCCGTACGCAACAACTTACGCGACGAGATCAGTCACGAGCTTGGTAGTCGGGTTCATGGCGGTCTTGAAGAAGTTGACGACGACCGAGTTGAAACGCTCTCGTAGCGCAGGGAATCGTCGGAACGCTTGCTGTAATGTGTTGGTCAGTACAGGGAGAGACGCCGCGCTGTGGTATCGGACGTACAACTTTGTTCAAGACCTGGCCAAGGATGCGAATTAATTCGTCGTAGACAAGCTGGCAACACTTTAAACTCGGATCTTCCAACCGCTTGATCTGCTGCTTGACAATGACCTCGAAGGCTTGTGTCCCGACGAAGACAGCAGGTGTGAGACCCTGAGAACGACTATAAGGCGACCGCTGGTATGAATTACACTTTACGCACAGAAGAGATGTAGAGGATTGTTCTGATATCGCCGTCCTTGATATTGTCGAAGGGGTCAATGGTCTTGATGCCATTGTTGAACAGCTCGTGGTAAACATAACTTATACGCGCACCACCGGTGAGCTCATTCAGCGAGATGTCGTTCGTGTTACCGTCGATGACCGTCCGGAACTCGGCGCAGAAGTCTGTGATCACCGAGAGCACGATGTTCGCCGAACTGTCGCCCACCACGCCTCCCAAGGTTTGCAGCTCAGCATTGTACTTTTGCAGCTGTTGTGATATGCGCGCCTTGATGTCCGGAAGCGTCGCGCGAATGTGCGCCATTAGAATCTGCGCAATGACGTCAAGTGGCTGTGTGCAGAAGAATGCTTATGCCGAATACGCACGACGTTGAGCTTTCGCGCCAAGAATGGCGTGCCGCAGTACTGCGCCTTGCCCTTGTACGAAGAATGATTCTCGAAGAACTGCTTTTCATGATCAAGAGCTGCACCGATGGTCTTGTTGGTGTCGATATCACGCTGGCCGCGATTCACGACGGGAACGTAGCCCAGACGAAGAGGGATGATGCGACCAGCCAGAATATCCACGACATCCGTGCCAGCATCCCTTTGTTTTTTGAGCACCATGCGGCACGAGACAACGGCGATGTACTCACATGAGATCGACCTTTGTCAAGACACCGATGGTCCGCTGTCCTTCAGGATCCACCTCTCGCGCAAGCTTGAGACCGTCTGAATTTGCCAAATCCGTGTTCGCGGCGGTGACCGCAAGGATGATACAAGCCGGTTTCGAGATGTACTTGAGCAACATGTCCCGAATTTGCTTTTCAATATCCCGGGGTTGGTCGCCCACAGGCACCTTCGTCAAACCAGGAAGATCGACCAGCGTAAGAGTGAGGACATTCGGCGAGTATATCCGCAGGTTGATGGCAAGCGGTGAGATACCGGCATTCTTGCCTGTCTTCGCCTCCGTATCACGGACAATCTCTGCCCGAATCTTGTTGAAATCGTAGAACTTCTCCCCAGGTAAGTGCAGGAACTCTCCCCACTCGTCGGGGTTCGCATGCGGGTCGTCGGAGGGCATTTTGGCTAGGTTAGTATGATGTCAGCTATATGGACGATCTCGGAAGTGGACCGACACGTACGCGTCCCATTTGTATGGCCGCCGGGTGGTCTGTTGATAAGTTGGAGAACCTACTGCTCTTCAGAATATAGCTTGCAGGAAGGAGATGTTGTACTCACCAACGGTCGTCGCGTCACGATACCCGTCCCTCGTGGCAAGAAGTCTCTCCCCACCAGATTCTATAGGAGATAAGTGAGTCGCGACCTCTTGAAGTTAACAAGAATTGGAAGCACCTCGAGTACACTACTCTTGCCACTACTCTGGCTTCCGAGCACACAGATCTGCGGGAGGTCTATCTGGGAGGCCGAAGAGCCAACAGCGGAGAAGACGTCTTGGAGCTTGTTGATGACGCTGACGATTTCCGTGCCAATCGTTTGGGTACCCATGATGCGGTCGAGCTAAGGGAGAGGAAAGAGGAGAGGAGGAGGTAAGACGAAGAAGAATGCGTGCAAAGAGTAGCTGTACTGTGCTGCACAGGGCAGGATGCGTGTGGCCCAGTGAAACTCCGCCGGACGCGCGTTGCGACTCAGCGCGCAGCGGCCAAGCCCTTCTCTGATCTCATCCTCAACACACGCCTTTTGGTCTTGACCCGAGCCGTCTGTCTGCCATACACCACGTTCTGAATCTCTACTTTTCCACCAATCCCGCCTCGCAACGGCAACAGCTACGGAGGAGTTCAATCTATCTCGGTACTTGGACCACCTCATGTCGACGCCACATATGACGCCGGCATTCCCGCAGCCCGGCGACTCGGCGACTATTCAGACGTGTACTATCCTTCTCAACCTTTGTTCGCTGGGATACCCCGTCGAGGTTCTCTTGTAATTTTACAATGACCCGCTCGGCTGAAGATCGTCAAGCTACCCGCTTCCTACGTGAACAACGAGACTAGTAGTCTATTAGTACGCATTCGTTGCCTGAGGTTGATGATCACGCGGAGCGAGGCCTGGGACCAACGTGAACGACACACACGACACACGCCGTGACACGGTGCACAACCCTCATCTACTGGTGGCCAACCCACGCCGTCGTTCATTGTTTTCAGAATGACTGTCCTTACGGTTCTATGTCTGGCCCTGTCCGGTGTCGCGGTCGCTGCTACCTCCTTCTCAACTCCACCGGAAGAGCTCTACTCGCCTCTGGTGGTTGAGAAAGTCCAAATCACTGCTTTGTCGCCCCCGAATCCAATGCAGTACCCTCAGTACACCGACCGTACGGAAGGCAAATGGCAGTATTTCAGTCCCGATACCTGGACAACGGGTTTCTTCCCCGCTACGCTATATGCCCTGAACAAACGCGCCGAGCTGTGTAATTGGGGCGCGGATAACGCTTCGGAATGGCTGGAATTGGGTCGGCAATGGAGCACAGCAGAGGTTCCCCTCGAGACCAGTAACACACTGGGGCACGACGTCGGGTTTGTGAGCTATCCGTTCATTGATGAACTCACAGTGTAAGTCCTGCCTTACCTCTAGGTACATACCTTTGGTAAATTTGTGGCTGTTACAGGGACTCGGGAAATGAGACTGCAGTCACGGCTGTGAATCAGTTCGCCGTTGACTTGGCGAACCGATTTAGCTCGATTGTTGGATGCACTCGTAGCTGGGACACCGCGAACCCGAACGATTTCCAAGTATGTTTACAAAGATGTCCATGCTGTCCAGTCTATGCAAGGACATTAATCTTCGTTGTAGGTCATCATCGACAACATGATGAATCTTGAGGTATGGAATAATGGCCTTTACCGACATGCCCTCGCACCTGATGCGTTTCAAAGCTATTCTTCGTTTCTGCAAACCTTACCAACAATCACACTTTAGTCGACATGGCAATCTCGCATGCCAATAAGACGATGCAGAACCATGTCCGCCCAGATGGTAACGACGTTGCAAGCCGTATAGCCCTTGCAATCATAGCTGACGGGCTGTACTAGGCTCCTCATACCATGTCGTCGAGTACGATGCGACGACTGGCGATGTCATTGCTCGCTTCACCGCCCAAGGGTATTCGAACTCGAGGTAAATCTTCGCGATCAGCTGGAATAGTTGTCGTGCTCATCGATGGCGTCTGGCAGTACTTGGAGTCGTGGTCAAGCGTGGGGTATTTATGGCTTTGCGAACAGTACGTCTACTTTGAATATTCCAGTCCGTTGCATCTCACGCCCTCCAATAGTGTACTATCATACGAAGATATCCGACTTCTTAGAGACTTCGCGGCGCATGGCGTCCTATTTCCTCGAAAACATTCCGGAGGATGGAGTTGTGCCCTGGTGAGTGTTAAACCCTTAAGCACTGAAGGGGCACATGTGACGGTCAAGGCAGGGATTTCAATGCTCCTACCAACCCGCCGAGGCCTGCGGATTCTTCAGCTGCTATGATCGCTGCAACTGGTTTACTGTTTCTCGCACAGCAAGAGGCGTCCCTCTCCCCCGCAAATACGACTGGGTACAGCTATTACGTTAACTCAGCAATTCAGGTTCGGTGCACTCCTGTGTTTGACGACTGCTGCTGACAACTCACGGCCACAGCTCCTACGAAACAATACCGCGCTCGCCTGGAGACCGTCGTGGCAGAGTTTGCTCGCCAACGGAACAGTGAACAATCCGCAACAGAACAATTTGACAGGCATTGTGTACGGTATGTCGCAAGTACCGGTCTCGGAAGCCCGGCGCTGATGTCATTCTCAGGCGACTACTATTTCGTAGAAGCCGGAAACCAATTGCTGGAGATGAACATCACAACGTGCGATGGTACTGTGTCTCCCAACGCGACAGTAGCTCCTAGTGGCTCGCCCTCTGCGACGGGAACTACGGACCACAAGTCGAGCAGTGCTTCCCTGAACTTTACTCCGGGCGTTACACTGCTTGCGCAATGTGCCTTGTTCATTCTGCTTGTAGTATAACGTACTGTTGACCATAGTTGAGCAATGATATTGTCTGACCGTCTTGTGGAAGCTCGTCGCCTCGGTCGCCGACTGTCCCGCATCATCGCGCGCTTGACATGCGCAAGCGATCGAGATCGAGATCGTACGAAGCTCGATATTACACATCACGGAGTCGGGAGAGCCACATTGTAATCCCTTCAAAACGACCATGTCCAGCGAAATCTTCAACCCAAATCCTACTATCTTTGCACCCACAAAGTCCGCACGGTCTCTGCCACCTGGCGTTAGACTCCACTCCTTATGGCTGGATGACGGCGAGAACCGAGACGAGGAGCAGGATGACTCGAACGCATTTGAGGCGATTGACCAGGATGAGATTTTTGGTATGTCCCGCCCTTCAACCTCACGGTGACTCAGTTCCTGATGCTACTCTCAGAGCTTATACGCTCGATATCCGACCCCGAACATCGGAACATGTCTCTCGAACAACTCGCGGTTGTCTCGGCACCGCAGATTACCTTCGATGAGCGAAACTCGGACAGGCTGACAGTAGAGTTTACGCCGACCGTACCGCACTGTGGGATGAGCACTTTTATTGGTGCGCAATGCCTTGTCGCGTGATATTGCCGAAGCTGAACCGCTCGCAGGTCTTTCTATCCGGGTGCGCTTGCTCCGGAGTCTCCCTACCCGCTACAAGATAGACATCCGCGTGAAACCCGGCTCTCACCAGAGCGAGCATGCTCGTGTGTTGTCCTGTCTTGTCTTTTGCGTGTATAGCACCTGACATAGACTTAGTGAACAAGCAGCTGAACGACAAGGAGCGTGTTGCAGCAGCGCTTGAGAACCCCGCCTTGCTCGAGGTCCTTGAGCAGTGCCTCTCTACTGTTGGGCGGGACGTAGATGCAATAGACACTTGATGGACTCGACCTGAATCCTCATGTGTCGTCCGTGTTCCCCCTCCCTCGGCTGGCCGATTTCAGTTCGTCCATACCGTTGGAGTCACCCACGTTGTAGCCATAGAACATCGCATATATCAGTAATGGAGTATTTGCATAACATCGCATAACATATCCTATCCTATCCGTAAGAGAGGTATCTGAGTCTAATGTAGAGCAGGCTAAACACTGCATGATTGTAGTAGTAAGACTTGTGCTACAGGTGAAAAGCGAGGATGATTGGGGTCATATATGGCTACAGAGGAACGGGACGGGTGTAGATGTGTTCGATACAAGGTATTGTCTTGGAAAGCAGATGTGCACGAGAGCACGATAGGAGAAACGGGGTTTGATGGCTGGTTAGGAGGCACAGTGATACGAGGGACGATGCGATGGTGTGAGACACGGGCATCAGTCGTCCAGGAGGAAGTCCCAGTCAAGGGAGACTTCCGGCGTGCGCTTCGCACACCACCCGAGACCGAGGACGCGCTTACATGCTTCCTTGCAGCGCGCTTCGGGTTCACCACGGTGAACATCCCACATCCGGAATGTGACGTGGCCGGCGGTGTGTACGACGACCTCATCTTCTTCGATGCCGCTGCTGATGTAGCCCGCGTTCCAGTGCTCCTTCTCGGAGTACACACCGGCATCGTCGGCGATATAGATGTCGGAAAACTGCGGAATCTGCTTCTCCATCGCGGTGACGAGCGACGGGCGGCGGGACTGGGTCATGCACACGTTTTGCATGATGCGGTTCGTGAAACCCGCGGAGAAGGACATGCGTTTGCAGAGGGCCGAGCGATGGATGCGGCCGCGGAAGTCTGATGGTAGCCAGACGGTGACATCCGCATCTGACGCCGAGTGTACTTCGAGTTGGAACTTGGTGGGACCGGTCGGGAGGAAGTTCCGGCACTGGGACGAAGGTAAGCCTCGACGGCATTGCAAAGATAGGGGAGATGGCACGTACGATTTTGACCTTGATCGTCTCTGCCCTGTCACTGCCAACGAAGATGGACAGGCGATGGTCGCGCGGTTGATTGCGGGCACGATAGTGCGGGAGAACAAGGGAGACATCAACCGGCCGGTGATCTGTCTCCAGTGCAAAGTCCCATGCTGAGTGGTAGCCGGCACCCCGATATCGGACGCGATGTGAGCCTGTGGGCTGCTCGAGCAAGCACTCCGTGCCGCAATGTGATCTCGACTCCTGAGGTATGGCAGCGATGAGTTTAATTGTCAGGCTGTCACTTGGGACTGTACACTCACGTTAGAGGAGTGAAAGCCAGGCATTATAGTCGCAATAGAAGGTACCAAACGTGGGGAGGGAGAAAACGAAAATGATCTAGGAGGAGGGCACGCGAGCTGCTACATGAAGGGCAGAGTGCGAGGGCGGGCTATATACATCTGGGGTGGCAGCGTTCAGTAAAACGCATTGTGCCGGATTAGGCAGTGCTTGTGTTACGGTTGCTCGGCTGCACGCTACCATGTGGTTCTTCTTCTCCGGTCCCGTTCTGATTGGGCTGTTCTGCTTGTTGTTTAACAATTGCCTGAGAACAAGGCAACTCCGAGGCGAACATCTGGACAATAGGAGCGCCCTATAACCTCCGACCACTCGTTCGCGGAGCCTGACCGGGCGCGGAGAACACGTATTCTGTGACCGACCTGTGGACTGGAAGGTGGTCTGCCCGCCTTCCGTGGCTTTCGCAAACTGATGTCAGCTATTTCCGAGACGAATTCTATTCATTCAAATCCACATCTGAATATGCGGTGCGTCCTTGAACACGATCTGGCATGAAACGCCCACCTGCCCTTGCTTCGATTCACCCGCTTTCCTCCATACCCGAAACATAAGTAGCAGACATGACCACAGCGGGTCGTACTTGGTGCCGTGTGGGCACAGCGCATGGCTCACACCGAGCCGTGACACTAGCAACGAGGGACCGGTGACAGCCGGTGACCGGACTGTCTGCCTAAAGCTAGTGTCCAAATCCGTCGGACAAAGAGAGGCCGGGTGTTGATGATGTCGGTGATAAGTGTGCGCTACTTAAGTGCCACTAGCGAACCAATAAGTACAATGTCTCCGAAACCCAGTGTTGCTAGGCTACAAGCGACGCTGCATCGTAGGACTCTGCCTATATCTATATAGATACGGTATGTAGTGAGGAATCGAGGTTAATCGTCCATGGCTTCTCTGTTGCCTCCCTGCACATGATAGCTATGATCTGGCACGGAGGCAGGACAGAGCCGGCTTAGAGACGCTGTCGAATACTAGTGCAACAAGAATTATGTAGCGTCCACGACAGCCCATGACACCGTGGACAAATCTGCCTAGTGGGAGACATACCAAGTACGCATCACAGCACCCAGCGCGTCGAGTAAGGTCGAGTGTCATGCTGCATATATTCAGACTTCATGTTCCGATCTGGTAGCGTTCGAGCACAGTAAGTGTGCCTGGCTGGTGCGAACTTCCGGCGTGCACTGATGAGGTCGCGCCAGTTAGGAGGTCTGAAGTCGAGAGGTCGGAACGTTAGAGAAAGGAATACTGCGAGATACGTGTCAGAGTCGGCGAGTCGCGGAGAATTATGGCTGACGGAAGTGGACCTAGATCCCTCTTTTGAATGAAGCGGTTGTGACTGAAAACTGGTGGCAGTGGAACGTCGCGGAGCCACGATGCACGTGCTTCATATGCGACGCGTTTTCGCTTGCAGCCGCGTCGAGGGCGCCTCTTTCTCGTACTTGACACTCTCCGGCGTGGCCGCTGCGACATACCGTCTCGAACATATCTCATTCCGAACAATGCCACCAAAGGTAAGAGCACTACTCAGCCTCATGTCTCACGTTATAAGTGGAATGGACTCCTGGCTACCCTAGCGCAAACGAGCAGACGATGGTGCATCGGAAGCGAGCAGCACCTCTACACGGACCACCCGCTCTTCTGCACGAGTGGCCAAGAACAGAGCTGCAACGACAGAGACAGAGGGGACATCCGGAGGGGATACTGCTGAGGCGAGCCCAGTACCGAGCTGTATGGTGGCTCATTGTTCATCCACCTCTCACTAGTTCGCGCCACATACCAAACGGGCGAGGAAACCCACCGCGAAGGCAGCACTGTCTCGAAGTCAAACAAAAGGGAAGAAGGAGTGAGTTCTTCCGAACCTTCGTGTCGAGGTCTATGCGGCAGAAACCCTAACCATGGTTCTTTCTCACCAGCGCTGACGAGGTGATGCCGATTCCCCTTCCGAACTATATATGGCTACTTACGTGTATTCTAGCCACGGGCCGACGATAGGTGGGTACTGCCTCCAGCCTCCTGTCTCTCCCCTGCCGTGTGCGGACAGTGAGGCAAGCGACGGCATACGCCACGCCGGCTTCTGTCGTCTCTGTTAGTACAGTCCTACGTTCAACGCTTGCGTAGTGCTTGGCCAAGGGACTTGAAGGCCTGCCTGCCGTCACGTGCAGTAACAGCTGTTCATGCGTATATCGTCCCTTTTATGCTGCTGTCCTCACAGACATGCCCACAGTATACAGGAGGCTACAACTCTCCCCGCTGCAAAACACGCCAAGTCCGTGAAACTATCCGAACCAGCTCCATATACTCCTGCAGCCTCTACGTCACTGTTCAGCTCGTATGCCGACCCGGATGACCCGAGTGTCATAGGGCCGGAAGGCTTCGAGCGGCTGTGCGCGGACGCGGAAGTATCTTTGGAAGGCGCCTTACCTCTGATTTTGGCGTGGCAAATGGGTGCCAGTGAAATGGCAAGAATTAGCAGGCAAGAATGGGAGAAGGCGACGGCAGACTTGCGGTATGTGTGAATCTACAAGGCCTGAGCCGGTCGCGCTGACTTCGAAACATAGGATATCGAATGCGAAGATACTCTCGACTGCTCTCCACGAACTAGAGGATCTGTTGTTGCTCAACAAGGCGGCGTTGAGGCCTACTGCCCAGGTTCCTGGAAGGAAACTCGCAGGGTCTTCTCCCTCCGACCCGTACAACCGCGCTCGATACTATAGATATGCAACGGATACGACCAAAGCATTTAATGAACTTTACGCCTTCTGTTTCTCTCTCGCAAAGCCACCGTAAGTGTATACGGCTCATCCCAGACATCGTGGCATTGACGAACGCCCACCAGGCAAGCGAGGAATATAGACATGGAGGTCCGTGACGGTTCCACCTTACATCCGCACAAGCTCTCAAACGTTCTTGGCTTGTAGACTGCCAGTGCCTTCTGGTCCGTGTTGCTGGTTCCCAAGTTCCCCTTGATGTCGCACATTCTCCAATTCATTAGCGTATGTCTGAGCGTTCGTACTGTTGTCTATGGGATCTGATATTAGAGTCGGCAGGAGAAAGGCTCCTACAAGGGTGTGAACAAGGACCTTTGGACAATGGTATGCCTATCGCGAGCCAGAACCCGCACTGATCAGTAGCTGATACGTCCCCCTTCCTTGAAGATGCTAGAATTTTGCCGTGCCGTCCAAACCGACCTCTCTAACTATGACCCCGAAGGTGTACGTAGCATGCATTTCGTCGCCTTATCGCACTGATGCTCACTATGTCCTCTAGGCCTGGCCGACTATGTTGGATGACTTCGTCTCCTGGAAGAATGCCAGTACAGATGGAGATACAGTCATGCCAATTGATGTTTAGGCTACGTCTCGTATGCAGTTTGGACTAACGGACATGATCTACATGAACAATAGCCTGCGGTATATCTATACTCGTGATATTTTCGTGTCACCGTTGCTCGTGTTCGGCACTACTTGCAGCATCGTATGCAATGATCATGATACGCGTATGCTTCGAGGCTAGACTAGACAATGCTATTATTTGTGGCCTCATGTAAACTTTGAACCACCCCAGTGGAATCATCAAGCAGGATGGAGATGGTACTTACCTCTCATAACATCGTGTATTATCGTCAGATAAGAGACCTTACTTTATTGTGATGTATAACCTGCGGTGGGTGTGGCTGTAGTTCGCACGCTTCTTCGCTCCTACTTCTCACTCTCACTCCACTGCAATGTCGAGCAGAGCAGGCGGGCTATACGGGGGCATTCAATTCTCGTCATCGAAAGCATTCGCTAGCACAGGTGCCCCGCAAGAGTCTCAATACGCCGTGACCGCCCCTGCAGACGATCAATATGCTGTACCGTCTACTATGCCCTCAAGCAACCCCGCACAACCTACGCCAGTCGCGCCCGACGCGACCTCGAACGCGAATGCTACGGCCGATGGAAGTGCCTCGGTGAAAGCTACAGCCGGTATCTCTCCCTCTATGCAGCCTTGCCGTTGTAGAGCTCGTTTATTCACGAAACCGTCGTCCATGCTATCCCTCAATGTCCTATGATGCGCCGGACATATCACGCCATATCCAGGATGGTCCGCAAGTCTCGCCTTCGCGCCCGTTCGACGGAATCCGGCACAGAAACCAAAGCCGGCTGTCGTTCGTCTCCCGGTAGGCGCTGCCATCGCACAAGCGCAATCATCGACCGCGACTGTGTCCTCGTCGGCGGTGATATCAAGCACAGCGGTCGTCTTCGCCCCGCCAGCTCTGGTGGAACTAAAGAAAGAAGAGACGCTACCGACCAATCAATCGCAGACCCAAGGATGGGGCAAGAAGGTCAAGCCGCCGTCTATGGTCCTCGACGAGGATGTGAACGGCTTCAAGGCCCAGCGTGGGGAACGACGTGGTGGTGGCGGAAAGAAGAAAGGGCGCAAGGTGTGTGGCATACCAATCTGGTCTTATTCTGATCATCATGTATCTGACCTCTGCCAGAATAAGAACGCCCCCGTCATTGCCGTTTGGGACCCCACGGAAGTATACGACCCCATGCGTCCAAACGACTACAACGAGTACAAAAATTTCAAGAGGAGGGAGCAAGAGGAAAGACGCGAGCAAATAATTGCGGAACGTCGTCGTGTGGAGGAGCGGAAGCGAATGCGCCGGAGCAGTAGCTACTCCGATAGCTATGGCAGCGGTTCTGAAGACGAACGACCCCGCAAAACGGGTGAGTCCGCATGCATATACGAGATGCCCCTTGCCTTACCATGATCCAACACCTCCTTACGCAGGACGCTTCGAGGAGCCCGACGAAGATTACGATCGGCCGCGTGGCTTGGGCAGTGGTGTTCCTTCTGTCCCTCCCCCTGCCGCAGTTGATGTCAATCTTACTGGAGACGAAGCCTACCAACGACGCCTCGCCATGTCTATGGGACTGCGACCCGCAGCGTCCACTGCTCTGGCTCCTGCGTTCACCCCTCCAGCACCGGGGTTCACTTCGTCATCACCGGCGTTCACCTCTCCGGCTCCCGCACTCGCTCCTTCGGCCCCCTCATTCTTTCCGTCGGCATCGAACACCCCACCTCACATGGTATCTCCACCTGTACTACCGCGTTCCTTTCATGCGCCGTCAGTCCCCGCTACGGCAGAGGACGATGACGATATTCCAGGGCTCAGCATCCCATCGCACAATCAGCCACCGGGTCCGGTCCCTCCAATCCCGCACACGGGGGAAGAAGCATTCCTTCGACGTGCGGCGATGGCAAGCATGGGTTCCCGGCAGGAGCCTCCTCAGTTAGAACTCGAAGCACCATCACTTGCGTACAATCCATTCGCCCCACCCGCGTCTGTGCCACCCCCGCCTGCCCCGGCTCCTGGCGGACTCTCTGAAGAGAAAGTGCGCAGCAGTCGAGAAGCGGCCGCAGCGATTGCAGCGAAGCTGCGAGCATTGGCGCCTCCTGCCGGCTCGCCAGAACCGTCGTCTTCCGCATCTCCCAAGCCTGAGGATGCTCCCTACAAGAAGTCGGTACCCATTCGTGGATTTTTGCTCAGTTGTTCTCATGTATCTCCGCAGACCTGATCCACAAGGCTTCGCCGCTCGACTCATGGCCAAATGGGGGCATAAAGAGGGTCAAGGCCTTGGCGCCGATGGCAGTGGGATCGTGCACGCGCTCACCGTAGAGCAAGTGGCGGGTGGTAAGGGCAAAGGCAAGGATAACGGGAAGAGCCTTGGTCTCGGGTCGAAGATGGGGAAGATTGTCAATCTCAACGAAGACGCAAAAACGCGTGAGGATCGGGAACGCTTCGGAGAGCCTAGTCGCGTCGTTGTGCTCACTAACATGGTTGGCCTCGACGACGTTGAGGACGAGGACCTCAGAGATGACATAGGTCAGTAACATCGTATTCAGTATGCAACACAGATTTTGATCCTATTGTATTAGGTGGCGAATGTTCGAAGAACGGCACAGTCGAACGAGTCATCGTTCATCCTCTGTATCCGGCCCCAGATGATCCCAGCGACGCAGTGCGGATCTTCGTGCTGTTTGCGGGTCCTGCAGGGGCATGGAAGACAGTGAGGGAACTTGATGGTCGATACTTCGGAGGCCGGCAAGTCAGGGCGCGGTACTTTCCTGAGGCTCGCTTCAATCAGTTCGATTTCGATGCTCCACTATGAGATGAATGAACGGGTCTACAATTAGCTTGTTTGTAATCCATATGTTCGTTCCGTTTTTTCATGCCGCCTTGCCGGCAAGTAGGCCGTTTGTATGTTCTGTTCTTGCATGTGCTTGTCACCTCTATTCTACTTGGTGCATGAATATTTGAATACTCGTGCCCCTATACGGTACTCTATGTACCGTACATGCCACTCCCTATTTGTTGGTTATTTGTTCGACAAGTATTGCTCTATGCAGTCAAACCTGTGGCGCATGGAAGCGGCTCAACCTTGGGGTATCCGGACATCTACTCTTCCTCCCCATGCTCACCATCGTGAGCGAGTGACCGGTCGGATTGTGCGTGCTCAGAGAAGATAACTATATAATAGTTCAATCGTCTATGCACTGTTTGCTTATGACTACTCATGCCCGTCAGAGCGTCTCGAACTTTCTTGTATCTCGTACATCTCCATCATAGCCCTACCCTCATCCTCGTCGTCCGCGTCCTCGATATGTCCATCAGTGCTGAGAGCGAGAGATCCGCCAAGATTGCCCAACACCCGCGAGAAGTTGACGTCGGACATTTGGGACGGGCTCGACGCTACAGTGTCGGGCATGAGGGCGGCCTGGCGTAGGTCGAGGAAAAATCGTGATATGATGATTGATTGCAGCCTGGCTTGGTCCATATCAGGGCCTCTGTTATTGCGAATAAGGAGTAAGGGGTCATACGCATATGTAATGGGCGTTGTGAAGCTGTTACTCTAATATATAATACAGTGTGTTAATCACGGTATAATGGAAGTGGCCTTGTTCTTACCTTGGCGTAATTGAGTATGCCGTTCAAGATGAGCACCACAATGATAATGCTGTCGTACGAGTACACATCGATGTCCAACAAGAATGAAAGTAGATTACACACCTGAAGTAGACCATCCCTAGAGGTGGACAAAGGGATCACGTAACTTCATAACTTCAACAATATTCAGTGACTCACCATCCCGCAGTATTATAGTCGTGATAGGTAGGGATATATCCAGGCGGTACGCCGTAAGTGTGACGCCAATTGCTGCGTGCCAAGTCGTCGCCAGCACGAGGACCTCGGCGACTGTCGCACAGATCTGCCCACACAACCACACTGGTAACACAAGAGTAGCCGCAAGTTCATCAGCACGCATACATGAGGAAGGGACTTGATGATCAACCATACCTAAACTGGAAGATTCCCCAGTGTTCAGTAACCTACTCAGTATAGCATGAAGGGTATGAAGGTCTTAGGAGGCTCACTTTTGGATGACATTACTGTAGTTTGCCCAAAGGAGCGCACATCCAACCGGAGGTGGAAGAGGTTTCGTAATCAATGTGAAGCTCTTGTACTGTCACAAGCGTATCAGCATCCCAGGCTGGCGTAAGAACTGTTGAATACGCACAACGTCTATGCCAGTCGCCACGAGAGAAAGAGTTATGATTATACCAGGAATGCTGAACGAATGACCATTGATGCCGTAGGCACGTAGCGCCGAAATGGCTAAGTAGGCTGGTGTATTCGGGCTCAAAAATACATAGATTCCAGTCGTACCTCCAACGCATGCATGGAATGTTGCCGCGGCGATGTTCAGCGTCACGTCGAGCGCGTGACCCCTGCGTCCCAATGGCTGTGAGTCTAGGTGTCCTGTCTGCGGACGAAAGAGGCCAACCTCTGCGTATGCGGAATTCAATGAGTGCTGCCTGGGTCTAGCGGTGATAGGACGTGCTTACTTCGCAACTTGCAGTCATGATCATGGACATATACATCCACAGGTAGGTGAACACGGCGAGCTGCATCAACCAACATAGAGCCGATGCAACCGAGACGCGTCGGCCGCTACCAAGTGTGATCTCCTGCCCGAAACTAAGCATGCGATCGTACATGAAGAGAGCTGTGTAGCGGGTCGATAGTCCATTCAACGACTAGCATGGTAATAATCTCACCACACGCAGAAACGGCCGCGCAGTTCGAGTAAAAGCTGTTGAGGGGCTCGGAAATTAGATGTGGAAGGGGTACCGAACGATGAACGAGCTCACCCCATGTCCACAGCATTGTGGAAGTCTCGTTCGACTGGATTCATCGAGGGCATTATGTTTATGCTGGCAAGTCCATGGTTAGCAGCGTAGATATAGCTCGGGTGCTCTTCGAGCTATGCCACTCTGCCCCATTCTGTCGGTGCGTGCAGAGGTGACTTCGCGACCTTTCAGCGGTAACGCTGGCTCATTCGGAATTGTGTGTCTTGACAAGAGCATGAGAACCTATATCAATTCCAGCTGCAGCTGGCTTACTTCAGTGGTATGTGATGCCTGATGGTTCGTATGCTAGCCGGGCAGCCGTCCAATGAAAGCAAGCGAGTACGGCATGAAGATGTGAGGCAAGCGGCATAGTGTCTTCCTTGAGATCCTGGGGCTTCGGAAAGATGTCAGCGACGCAATACAATATTGCGAAATCCCGACAACGCTATACCACAGGCACCATGCATACGTATGTTCCGCGTGGTCTGTGGCCAATAACCCGCGGTTTGACACTTCAACGCTGCCTCGAATTCAAGGACGGATGGCGCACCAATGAGCGAAGCCCCGTTGGCACCGGGGAGGTGTGAACAGGGTCTAGTGACGAGATTACCGCCGACGCCATGGCCACTTCAAGTTCTTACTTGTGTCCACACAGCGTGGATGACCATACGCTCTGTATGCTCACACCGACGGTGACATGGAAGCACCAATGGCTCATGACCTTCAAGTTATGGCATGGCGCTATTCTTGACATCGATGCCAAGGCCGCAGTAGTCCTAAATTCGGGATAGCCAGTAAGTTGGTAATCGGGTTCCTCATGTTACTACTATGTTTTCGAGCCTGTCGGCAACAGATCAGCGCGAGGCTAAGTGTTGATTGAGTAAAGTTACAAGATGTCGATGCTTTCAGATTGAACCCTGAGTACTGAGTATGGACGGTGGACGAACCTCAGCGGCCCTGAGTCGACGATATCGACACGGTCACGTGCTTGCGGTTGAAGTTGAGTCTGTTCGTCTGTCCAACTCTGTAATTTGTGCCGTACGCGTGACAGCGGCCCTCACAGCTTGCTCAGTTGATGCTAGATACATACTATGCGTAGAAGAACAGTCTAGTTGTAGCAACCGGCTTATAACGGTATAAACAGATGCGATAGATATGAACTCAGGCTAGCCTGAGCACTGGCAATCTTCAAATCCCTGAGTGTCCTACTGCCAGGCTGTGTCCTACCACCGCTATCAGCTCCCTGAAGTGATGCGATCTTCGAGTGCATATGCATCCGCATGCCCATGACCATGACATAGCAGTGTGGGTGAGGTAGTGCCAGCGAAGACAAATCTACCGCAGATGGCGATGACATCGTTTGTAATAATAATCCTTCCGGCGAGTCGTTCCCCGACCGGATGTCAGAGCTTGGGTCTCTACATCCGTTGAACTTGAGAGAGAGCGATGTAGCCATCGGCGACGCATGGCCTCAAGCTCCCATAGAACAGTAAGACACCGGTCGTAGGAATCAGTGGATACCCTAAGGTCAAAAACACCGCACACGACCCCACTGGCATATGAAAGACAGATTTGCAACATGCTCCCAGTGCCAGACAGCACTATGATGCATATTCAAACCTGTGCAGTTCTGCATCGACTCGACAATCTCGTTCACCCTGAGTGCTCATGCCAGATCCGACTACAATAATGAAGCTTGAGCTTGAGCTTCGAGAGCTCAGAGACACTGTTAGCACGGCGCAATGCCAGCTCGCCGGCCACACGGTCAGACTGCTAATCACTGTAAGTGAAACCACGGGCGTCTTGGAGTAGCCGTTGTGCCAACGCACGCAACCACCTACAAGATACCTGGCATGATTATCACGCTAGCAGAGCCAGCGACACAACTATCCACGCCATCAGTCTTGCGAGAAGTCAATTACATCTACTTTACCAGTACTGCGTCATCCTGTCGGTCTTATGTACACGTCAACCATGCGTTGCCCACTCCTCCTTCCGGGAACAAATACTCTCAACGGAGCGTCACTAGTTCTATATGAATGCAGAGATATCATCAATGCATGTCTGCGTCTCGTGGCAGAAGTAGACACTCACCCTCGCCCGACGTTGGATGGATGGCAACGGTATCGTCCAGATCCTTCTTCCTCGCACCCATCTTCACCGCGACACCGAAGCCCTGCATCACCTCGTCGCTGCCTAGGCCGATGATGTGGATGCCGACGACCTTCTCCTCGGGCCCGGTGACGATGAGCTTGTACAGCGAGGGCTCCTTGTGCGCCTCGTCGATCATGGAGAAGTACAGCGCGCGAAAGCCCGACTTGTCTGTCAAACGGGAGAGTACACTGAGCTGCGAGGGCGGAAAACAGGTGGTGGGCACTTACATATTTTGACGTTCTCTGAACCGTACTTCTTGCGCGCTTCAGGCTCAGTGAGCCCGACGGTACCGATGGTGGGGTGGCTATATGCGCGTCAGTGTCGTGGCGGAAACGCGCCGGCATGAGACGCACGAGAAGACAACGGTGGGGATGTTTGTGTAGTCCAGGTGTTCGTCTTTGTATTGCTCCCCGCCATATAGCCTGTTGCTCAACCTCCGTGCGGCCGCGATCGCCACAGGCGTCAGCAGGGCCTTGCCGCTCACATCGCCCAATGCGTAGATACCCGGGACCTTGGTCTCCTGGTAGGCGTTCACCGGCACATTGCCCTTCTCGTCCAGCTCGACGCCGATCTTCTCCAGTCCAAGGCCCTCCGTGTTCGAGTGACGGCCGATGGCCCAGAGCAAGCAGTCCACTTCGACCTTCTCGCCCTTATCCGAGTGCAAGGTGAGCGTCTGGCCCTTCTGACCCTCGACCTTCTTGATCTGGGAGCCCTTGTGGAAGTTGATGCCAGTGTGCTCCATCCAGTTCGTGAGCGTCTCCCCTAGCGACGGGTCGAATGTGCGCAGGACGGTGTCGCCGCGGATGAACATGTGCACCTCGCTGCCCAGTGTGTGGAACACGCCCGCAAGCTCGACTGCAATGTAGCCCGCACCGACGACCGCAACGCGCTTCGGCTGCTCCTCGAGGTCGAAGAAGCCATCCGAGTTGATGCCCAGGCTCGCGCCGGGGATCTCGTCGTCCGATGGGATAGTGGGTCGCCCTCCGGTCGCCACCACGATCTTGTCGGTGTTGAGCGTGTAGGATGACCCATCGGGGCGCTTCACCTCGACGGTGTTGGGGGACGTGACGACGGCATTACCATGGTGTAGCTCAACTCCTTCCTTGGCGACGTTGTTGTCGTAGATGCCGTTCAGGCGGCGGATATATGCGTCTCGCTGGGGCTTAAACGACTTCCAGTCGAATTCAGGCGAACCGACACCTGTGCCCTTGAACTGGTAGTTGGCAGCGTGGCGGATCTTGTCAGCGATGTCCGCTGCATGCCACATAATCTGTATTACTCGCGTAAGCGGTTGGTTCCATGTGTGCCGAAGGGATGTATGCATACCTTCTTGGGTACACACCCAACATTGACGCAAGTCCCACCCAGTCTGTCCGACGACTCGATGAGGGCAACCTTAGCGCCATACGAAGCTGCACGGCGCTATCACAAGCACGCAAGATTGGCACATTGAGCAAGTATTGAGCGCGGCTGCTTACGGATCCTGCTACGCCTCCGCTCCCTCCACCGATCCAGACGATGTCGTACCTGTCGCGTCCTGGTTTGGTGACTGGAGGCATGTTTGGGGAAGCTGAAGTGGTGATGGTCCTTGAGAGCTATGCGGGAGTCAGATGCTCGTCCAAAGTCGCGTTATATGAACTGCGAACGTTAGATAACCTTCGAGATGCAGTGAATGCGTGAGATGTTGCAATGGTTGCACGCGTCGACGAGTATGTCCTGTACGCGCGGGGGGAGGTGATGCGCGATGGAGATAAGAGAGATACGGCTGGCGGTCGTGAGGGGATCGATACGGATGAGAAGAGTGGGATGGGATGGCAGGCAAGAGCTTTATAATGCGGGCGACGCGCAGGACATGTCAGCGAGGTGTAGAAACCAGAGAATGTCATATGACGTGAGCGCTGATGCTCTCTGGGCTGCTGAGACGATGCTGTGTAATGCTCTGCTATCGACGCAAGGCAGACAGGCCCAGCGACTTGTGCTTATGCCAGTAATACCGACGTGCTCAGAGTTCTACCACATATGTAGAAAGGCGCTCGCACGTGGCCGCGCTCAGCCAATGGCTGTCATCCTCTGTCATCCGACTCCCGACAGTCGTGAGTCGCTTACTTAGACGGTGTCGCGATTGATGCGCCCTTCCATATTAGTCTCACGCTCTCTATGCCCTGTACCGCTTGTCGGCGACTATGACTATGCTCGCTGCTACTACGCCAACTGCAGACTCTCGGGCTGTTCGCGATAGCCTATCAAGCGCTTTATATATATCTTGGAACTTTGACTCGTGTTCACCGTTCAGGCCGTCAGGCTTTACCTTGAACAGGACCAGGGCCTGCTCGTCGCAACACGTCTTTGGATAGGACACGTCTTCATCCGCACCGCATGACTAAACCATAACCACCGCGCAAACACCTTACTTCTCTATTTATTGAATGAAAGCAGGCCTCGTTTGAGGCCGCGATTACATCTCCAGTATGTCAACTGTCTCTCTCGTGTAGTCGGCGTCATCACGGGAACCATCCTTGCCTTAACAGGATCCCTATTTCTGGACAAAACTGTCCGCGTTCGCCCAGGTAAGCGAATTCGTGCCACCATGACCTACTTCTGGTTGTTAGAAAGTTAGCGTTCCGTCAGGACTATCGAAGGCCGCGTCGCGTTCTCATGGGTCTTTGGGGCTATATAATTTGAGGCAGAAGACGGACGGACCTCTTGTCGCGACTTCTTGAACGGTGCGCTCACTGTGGGGGAATCATGCAAATAGGTCTTCTTGCTGGTGTGTTCGCAGTAGCGTCTGCACTGCTCTACCACTATGTGTTTGTCCCCTTTCGACAAAAACGACGATTATTACCACCGGGTCCACCTGGGCGCTGGCTTCTTGGAAACTCGCTTCCACCCCCTTAGTACGTATTCTGCCTGTGAAGTATTCCAAACCGTACTCACTAGGTCTCGTCGTAGTGCTTACCGTTACTACGCCGAGCTTATCGACCAGTATGGGCCTGTGGTGTCCTTACGGCATGGCACGCGGTTTGTCTGTCTCATCGGCCGGTATCAGGTATGCACTATGTGCACCGGGAAACCGAGGGTCGTGAACTGAGCGTTCCGACAGGCCGCTGTAGACATCCTGATCAAGCACTCGGGAGAAACGATGGACCGTCCGCGACAAATCGCGGCACATGAGATCCTTTCCGGAGGACTTCGAGTATTGCCGGCCCCAGCAGGCGACAGGCTCAAGAGATACAGAAGGCACGAATAGGCCTAACAGGGTTTCGTTCAGAGGCTGACAAGCCGGAAACAGGGCACTACATGCTTTCCTCCAGCGGTCTGCCGCCGAGAAGTACAAGCCGATGCAGATCAAGCACGCGAAGAACCATGTCTGGGACTGCCTGACTCGGCCGGAGAACCACATGGATCATGCCAAACGGTGGGTATCCTACCGTCCCTCTCTTGCTGTAGTGTGTTTATAGAACCACAAAGGTATGCTGCGAGTGTCGTCATGTCTACCACCTACGGCAAGACGACGCCAACGGCATACTCCGACCCGGAGGTGAAGGGAATCGACCGTATCACCAGCCATTTCGGCATGGCGATGCGGCCGGGTGCGTACCTCGTCGACACGTACCCGTTCCTCAAGCACATCCCTGGCTACTTGCGCCACCTATACAAGTTCCATGAGGAGGAACTTGCGTTCTTCCATAACTTGATCGCGGATGTGAAGGCGAAGATAGTACGAATGGCCACTCTTCGGAGGATTTTGTGTGTTGATTGACAAGCGATCTTGACTAGGACAAAGGGGGAGCGACAGACTCATTCGTTGCGTACTTGCTCAAGGAACGGGAGAGCCTCCGATTGACAGACGACGAGATGGCGTACCTCGCGGGCGGGATGTTCGGCGCTGGTTCCAGCACTGTGAGCGCACCCACGAAGTGATGCATTCGACCAGAGACTCACACTTGAGTCCCGCAGACGGCATCAGCACTCAACATTATGACCATGGCAGCAGCACTTCACCCCGAAGCGCAAGCCCGCGTGCAGGAGCAGCTCGACAAGGTCGTCGGGCGGGACAGAGGTGAACGGCTGCCCTTTCCTGCCTAACCCTAGAACCCTAGGTGCTGAAACGGCGGGCTCCACTCTACAGCGCCGTCCTTCGACGACGAGGCGTCCCTACCGGAAGTGACCGCGTTCTTCCTGGAGGCTGCACGATGGCGCCCGCAGATCCCCGCAGGTCAGTGACCACCCTGTCGCTTGCACAGCGAGAGCGTCACGCAGTTCGGCTCTTGCAGGTATTGCACATCGGGCGATGAAGGACATCGTGTGGGTGCGTCTCCGCCCTCCCTACTCTTCGCGTCGTCCTCCGTGTCTCACTGCCGCCCCAGGAAAACTACGTGATCCCCGCGGGCGCAGAGCTCTTCGGACTACACTTGTACGCCCTGCCGCGCCCTTCCCGGCCTTGCGAGCGTGGTGCTCATGGTTATGGCAATTTCAGGGCAATCGCGCGCGACCCGGACGTCTACCCAGAGCCGGAGCGGTTCAACCCGCAGCGGTGGCTTGACGAGAAGGGGCAGCTCCGCACCGACATGAATTTCTTCCGGTTCGGCTTTGGGCGCAGGGTGTGCGTCGGAGCGCACGTTGCTGACAAGTGCGTCGGACACCGTTTACTTCTTTGAATTTCTGTCAGCCGACGAATGAGCGGACCTTGACGCTGAGGCGCGATCCTGCCAGCTCGCTCTTCATCAACACCGCGCTCATGCTCTGGGCATTCACCATATCAGAGGACCCCGCGCGGCCGATCGACCCGGATGCGCTCACGGACGGGCTGGGTGCGTCCCCATTACCATATGCAGCGAATTTCACTCCGAGGGTCGATAAACTTGGGGAGCTGTTGCGGGGCGGGGAGGAGGAGGAGGAGGTATCCATTTTAGCCACCGGCCGTTAAGGACGCCCGCTGGTTAGAGTTGCCTCGTCCTAGGCATCTCTCCTTCAGTTCGTGGGCGAGGTGGTTGGGCGCACAATAAAGTCACTAGTCGAGCTCGCGGTATCAAGCACTAGTTCCGAAGGTCCATGCAGTTATTTTCACATAAATGAACGCCTAGGCTTCTTGGGCCGCAGGGCCAACTGTCGACTCGACGTAGCACTCGCTAAGCCGTAACCTTAGTCTCAGGTACGCTGTGTAAGCCAAGCCAGCTGAGCATGACATCGTCTATGACGCTTGGGAGGTGCGCCCTTAATCAGCACACTGTACGACTGCACGCGGCAGCCTACTGACACTGACAGGATGCGACGATATCAACGTTCATGCTCTCAAGATGGGTACCCAAGCAACTAGCCATGCATGCTGGGGTAACGTTACCGTAAGCACGGAGTCTCGCCCATGCTCGCATGCGACGCCAAGACGCCCCTCCGGATCCCACTCAAACGCACAATTCAATTGCACGTATTGCACATAACGGACCGAGCAAATTAGACTCGCCATTCAGTGAGCGGCCGCGTGCCCACCCGGATCTCTACCGCCCGCACCGCGCCTGCGCACCTGAATATGTACGCGGTTCGCCGCCGCAATACATACCCTGCTCGCCTTACAGCCACCGAAACGTGGGTTCAGTCTGCGAAGGCCTGATCGGGCGGCACACGAGCGCGATCTGGGGGTCGAGGCGCATGGATTTATATGACGAAGCGCGCGAAGGGGGGCTCGAGCGAGCGCGATCTGCCTGCAGAACAGAAGGACATCGATGCGGAGTTAGCCTCCGGGAGGCTAGGGGGTTGGCGCGCTTCGTGGGGGGAAGCCTAGGCGTCTCGAGTCTGCGTTTGGGCTCGCTCTCTCCCGCACCGCTTCTGTTACGCGCAGGTTGCGTCCGCTGGTGTGCGTGCGTGAACAGGCGAATTGGATTTTCTAGCAGGCCTGGGTTGCGCCCTGCGGGGGCACGCGCGGATGGGACGTACTGGGTTGGTCATTTCTGTATAGCTGGTGGAGTGGGTATTGTATATTCAGTACGTGTGTGGAAGCACCTTACGGGCGAAGTCCCACGGCGTATCGGGGTACAGGAGAAGGAGGAACAAGGTTGAGTTCGGGGCCACCTCGCGACGGAGATATCGTCAGTACATACATCGGGGGAATACTTACTTCGCTGTCTCGATCTCGCTGTACGGCACGCAACTCTCCCCTAATGTGAGTCTTCCCCCATACACGTCCGGGGTGCTAGACGTGTTCGCGCGATCTGTTCACATACGCGAGGATGTGTATATGCTCCGAGAGCATGTGGTGACGGACGGTGACGCCAAGGTTAACAGTGGATAACTGTTGAGTAAACATGGTGGCTACGTACCTTGTACATAATCCCATAATCTGGGAACAGGGCCTAGACGCGAGAAGTGGGGAGAATCCGAGAATGCCAAACGGTGTTACGGGAGTAAGTCACGTCGTGCGAGATGTGGTGCTGCTGCACACACTCACCGAAGGGCCCTACACAGGCCGCAACGCGGGTACGGACAGTTGTTGCCGCGGAGTTGGTGTAATGTGCCGCATGAGCAGTGCAGGACGAATAAGGAATGCTGCATTCTAGCGTGGTTGCGTGCGCGGTCGGGACTGGCCGCAGTGGATGGCTGCTATCTGTTAGGAACGCTGTCATGCGCTAGGCCCAGGGCGGGTTGGCATGTGTCTAGCGTTGCGAGGTCAGTAGGAATGGAGGCTATGACAGGCAGGTGTGCGGGAGCATTTGGAGGTCAGGAGAGACAGCGATGGTCCGAGATTGAGTCGGGGAGGGGGAGTCGGGAGGGAACAAGCTCGGGCAGTCAAATGGGAATGGGATGGATCAGGATGGGAGGCTTGGAGGTGTATGTGCCGAGCGGCGACGAGCGCTGGGTGACACGGTTTGGGGGCGTTCTTGGGGCGGCTGCAGGCCTCGGTCCTTGGCTGCGAATCGAAGACGGCGCTGGTGGAGTCTGGCCTGATTCTCCTCCTGATGAGCGGGTGGTGGCGGGCTGGGAAGCGAGACGGGGCAGCGAGTGCGCCGCGTGGATGCGAGAGGGGTCCATGTGTGTAGTGGCCGCCAGTGGCCGCCGTACTCGAAGGCGGGAGACGTATGCGGGGGCAGGGCCAGGGGCGGGGAATCGCACGATCGACCCCGCAGAGCGTGGGGCCGCAGAGAGCGTGTCCTGTCCATACGCGGCAGGCGGTCTCCGGGACAGTGGAATGACGTGTGGGGTCTGGACGGAGACTCGGCCGGGCGCGGTAGAGAATCGGATCGGCACGCCAGATCCAGCCCAGTGAGAGCGCGCGCGAGCGAGACGACCCCTCAGGATGCCCTTCCGTTCTGGCCACACTCCTCTCTCTTCTTACTCAACTTCCACCATGGCAGCCACCGACGCCCGCCTATGGGCTGCCGACGCGAACGAGGCCCTCCATCTCTCCCTCGGTATGTCCCTCCTCACCACCGCGTCGCGGCGCGTCCTAACCATTCCCCAGTACGCGCCACCGCCGACATCGCCACACTCGATCAGCGCGAGCACTACGAGGGCTTCAACCCCAGCTTCACTTATCCATTATTTGGCGAAGACGAAAAAATATACGGTTACCGCGACCTCCGCATAGACGTATGTTCACGCGTCAATCACGCGTCCTCTTCTCATTGACTCGCCACGCAGCTCAAATTTGCTTCCGGCTCGCTGGCCCAATACCTGGGCATCCAATACACTGACAAACTCCCCGCGTCATCCGCCGTCGATGACATTGAGAGCACCATCGCAAACTTCATTCCATCGGGTCCGTTCTCTCAGTCCCCTGGAGCACTGTCCTCTCTGAAGCCTCTGTCACCTGCAGGTTACTACACTGACGAGGCAGAGTTCCTCAAGCGCGTCGAGGACGATGCCATTGCGTTCAGACCTCCGGGTACCCGCATTCACACATACTCGCGGCCAACCAGACCTTCAAACGGTAAGGGAAAGGAAAAGGAAATCAATGATGAGGGAGCTACAATTGACTTTGAGGTCTACCACGTACGCTCTCCCTCTCGTTATGACGTGTCTATCCGCTCACGACCCTATCGCCTAGTGCACCTGGGATACACCAGGGTTCAAAGAGCTCCATCGCCGCATGCAGCTCTTCATCTTGCTCTACATCGAAGGGGGCTCATTCATCAAAGAGGAGGAAGACGTCTGGCAGTTCGTAATCCTGTGAGTGTATTTCCATCCCCACAACCCCTGATCTATCTATCATTCGTGCCATGATCCGGGTCTATGGTGCTCTTTGGACAACGCAGAGTAATCTACGCTTCCGGCCGCCAGTATCTCCGACTAGGGTCTGGGCCTCTGCAGGTTTTCCCGCGCTGCATTGGTCTGTCTCTGGCCCTGCTCTAGCCTTGCCGGGGTGAGCGGTGCGCCACAGTCACCCCCTGGGGTCCAAATCCTCGGTATGACCCTGCCCATCTTCGTGAAGCGTCACAGTACGTAGATATGGGAAGAGGGTTCATTCAATCCACGGGAGACATTGCTAAGCAGAAGAGCTGCGGTCTTCCGTGGATTGGCTGAGCCCGTGGCAAACCTCATCCTGCTGCCTTTGGCCTCGAAGATCCCGCGCAAATGCAGCCCCGTTTTTCTGACCCTTAGGGCATCTCACTGATGCTGCGCATGGCAGCTACGAGAAGCGAAAGCGGCGGGACGATCCGTCCGTTTCGACGTACCACTTTGTCGGGTACTCAACCCTCTACCCGTTCTACTGCTTCCCGGAGAAGGTGCGGCTACGGCTTAGCCAGTTCGTCATCGTCCAGCCGTACCAGCAGGAGGGGCACGGCTCCGCGCTGTACTCCGCCATCTACCGCTACGTGCGCGACGCGCCTGACATCGCGGAGCTCACCGTGGAGGACCCCGTCGAGGCGTTCGAGGACTTGCGCGACCGGAACGACCTGAAGATGCTCTTGGGCAATACGGACTTCATGCGCGAGGCACTGGGCGAGGGCTGGGAGGCCGACCTGAAGCCCCCACCCAAGGTACCGACGACGCCGCCGAAGTCGAAGGGCCACCGGTACCACCCGTACGCGAACGGGCGGAGCGACAACGGGCACACGCCCATGGACCGGCTCGCGGAGTCGTACGCGAACGGGTACTTCAACGGGGGCGGCCCGCCGACGCCGCCGCCGGAGGCGCAGATACTCGCGGTGCAGGAGGGCCTGAACGCGACGGCGAATGGGAACGGGAACGGGAAGGCGGTGGTGCGGTCGGGGCCGAGGGGGAAGCTCGGCCCGCCTGCGGACCGCGCGTGGCTCGAGCGGCGGCGCGTCGAGCTGAAGATGGCGAGCAGGCAGTTCTACAGGCTCGTGGAGATGCTCATGCTGCGCTTCATCATCGTCGAGGGCTGCGACAAGCGGTTGGAGAAGGCGTACCGGATCTGGGTGAAGGAGCGGCTGTTCCGGTTCAATTATGTGAGTGCGCCCTGCTCTTGCTCATATCTGTCCGGCGAGAGACAGAGTGCTGACGGTGTGCGTTTGTGTGTAGGAGGTGCTGGCGCAGATGGACAAGAAGGAGCGGCAGCAGAAGCTGGACGAGACGTTCTGGGCGGTCCGGAAGGACTACGAGCGGATACTTGCGATGGTCCACTGAGGCCGCACTGCTCTGTGTGGACGCCGCTCGGTGGCCCGATAGGTGGCGTATGAGGACGATGGACTCCTATGTTTGGCTCGGACACGCACTTCGACGGCGGCGGGCATCCTGGTGGTATATTGGTACAGGCTCTTTCATTCACATTTTGGTCATAGTCCTCCTCCCCTACTATCTTCTGTTACAGGTCTTTCCTATCATTGTAGCGACGCGCGAGATGCGACTGGAGTACATAGTGTATATACACTTTACTTATGCTCTTTCTGTGTTCTTCAAAACGAGCGGAACGGCGGCCAGGTTCTTAAGACGATGTTGTGGTACGACTGGCGGTACGCTCATTGTACAGTACTACAATACATGCAAGTGGCTACAGCCCCCTATTCATGATGTCCTATGGTGATCACAATGCAACGTAGCCACCGTGAATCAGTGTCATTTTACTTCGCTTGGGTTGGCGACAGGGGCGTGCGGCAATACCGCCCGGTGGCGCCCTGGCCCAAGGGCCTGAAATGTGGCCACCATCTGCTATGCTCGTTCTGCACACTGTGGCTCGCTTCTTTCTACATACTCCCGCATCGGAGCCCCCGAGACCAACGAGTTGACGAGCACCTCTCTACCGCTTACAAAAAAGGACAATACACGCTGACTTGACGTACGCGTCTGCCACTTGAGTGCAACGCATCTTCCCACCCACCAAACTCCACAATGCGAAGGTCCATGAGTTCCTCATCCTTTGCAGGCTACGCATCCACTGCAGGGACGACCGACGTTGAAGGCGAGTTCGAATCCGACGACGACGTGGAGACGCAGACAGAGGCGCAGTCCTCGCCCTCCCGCGCCCCCTCGCGGCTCGACGCATATCTCGACGACCGCGACGACGAAGCCGACGACGACGCGCGCCTCGGCGCCCCAAGCATCATCGCGCAAACCGCCTTCGACGCGTACTTCGTGCTGCACGCGCGCCCCGCGCGCACCTCCGCCGCGGTCTTCAGCCAGCTCGTCCCCGCGCTCGACGCCCCCGCCTACGCGCGCGCCCTCGCGGGCTCCCGTGCGCTCCGCTCGCCGCACGTCCTCGAGAGCACGCGGCTGTGGACGGACGAGCGCGCGCGCGCGGCGCTCTTCGCGCAGTGGGCGGACGAGCTCCGCGAGGGGTTCAGTCTGCTGTTCTACGGGTTCGGCAGCAAGCGCACGGTGCTGAACGCGTTTGCGCGGGCGCTCACGAAGCGGAGGAGGGTGCCTGGCGGGAGCGAGCGTGGCGGGCACGTCGTCATTGCGAATGGCTATTTGCCGGGCTTCGCGTTGAAGGACCTGCTCAACTCTATCGAAGCTATTCCCGCCCTGCAAGAAGCGTCGGACGCTCAGCAAGGGACTGCTGGGACAGGCCTAGAAGCGCAGGTCCAGCGGATTTATGGCTACTTCTCTGGGGCGGACGACAAGGCTGGGGGCGGCGAGAGGCTGTATCTGGTGATACATAACATTGACGGACCCGGGTTACGCGGGTCGAAGGCACAGGTTGTTATTTCGCGGCTGGCGACAGCACCACGCATACATGTCGTCGCCTCCATTGACAACGTTCAGGCTATGGGCCGCTGGTCCTTGTCAGAGATGTTCACTCGCAAGGCGGCACCTTCGCTGACCCCCTCGGAAGCAACCACTACCAAGAAGAGAAAGACAGGAAAAGGCAAGGCGCGCGCAGTCGACTACTTCCCTGAGCGCACCCAACCATCGTCGTATGATGTTCCCCGGCGCGGCTACGCATGGCTCTGGCACGATCTCACTACGCTCGCGCCGTATGACGCTGAGCTCGCCTCCGCCGACCCGTCCTCGATCTCGGGCGCCTCCACCAGCGGACGGCGCGCTAACCTCGCCACTGGCACTGCGGCGGGCGGCCCACGGATAGTGAGTGAGACAGCAGCGCGGCATGTGCTCGCGAGTGTCACGCAGAAGGCACGACGGCTGTTCGTGCTCCTGGGCAGCAAGCAGCTGGAGCTCATGGCGCCCGCCGCGGGCACTCCCGCTCCGGGCGGACCTACAGGGGAAGTGGGGGCCGCGGGACAAGATGCAGCGTATGATTATGAACGGTTGTTCGGTGCTGCAAGGGAAGAGTTCATTGCGACTAGTGACACGGCGCTGAGGGCATTGCTCGGCGAGTTCAGGGACCACGGATTGGTTGTGTCGGCCGTGGCTCCTGTCGGAGCCGGTGGGACAGGGGGAGGGGAAGCCCTCTGGATACCCATGAGAAGGGAAGCGTTGGCCAAGGTGGTCAACGAATTGAAGACGGACGGGGCATGAGGTGAGTTTGCTAGCGCACGTCGTTGGTGGAGTACCGATACTCAGGTACGTTATTTCGCAGAGGACCATCACAGCAAGATTCGACGTGTACACTAGCGCCCCGCTTCTAGATTCCCCTGCTATGCTGTATGCTGTATGCTGTATGACGATAAGTCTCGACTACTCGACAGGGCATGAACGACTTCGTTGTCAACCGGCAGGCAAGACATACATTTATCGTTGAAAAAAGACATTTGACAAAGATCGTGCGTCTGCATCACAGGTCGTGTAAGTAGCAAATCGCATTGTTCATGCTTCCGCTGCTGCTGCTGTTTCGGCCTCCAGCAATGCCTCAGTGATGTCGCCGTCCTTGGGCTCGGTCCCGTTTTCCTCCTTACCGTTGGCAGCCTCGTCGGCCTGTTCCTCCGCGTGCTCTTCGGTATGCTCCTCTCCTTCCTTTGCATCTTCCTCGCCCTCTCCCTTCGCACCCTTGCTACCCATGACCGTCGCGTTGATCCTATCATCAGCCCGATTAGCACCATGGACACCCGGAACAAAGCTAAAGAAGGCTCACGTTATCATGACGTGCACTTTCTCCTTCTCGCCTTCTGCGCTGTCGGCGTTCTGGAGCTCAATGGTGACCCGCTTGGAGCCCTTCCAGCCGTAGCTGCCCGTCGCGAACGTCGAGGGCACAAGCGTGGTCGCGCCGATAAAGCCTGGGTCCTGGGACGCGACGGACACGGTCTCCTTGTCCTCGCCGGTAGCATCAGGGAGCGCCGGCGGCGTGTGCGTAATGTTGACGTGCAGCGGCATCGCACGGTTCTTGAACTGGGACGCCGCCATCGTGGTCTGGAAGCACAAAATGTTCGCCGTCGGCAGGGACGTCGCCATGATGGTCAACGCACCTTGGGGCCTTTCTTGCCGCCCCGACCACGGCCCTTCGCAGGGCTCGTGTTCTCGGTCTTGGGGGCCTTTGCGGAGCGGGTAGTGGGCCCGGAGTGCTCTTCCTCGGCTGCGCGCTTAGTTCCTACGGCATCCATTCGGCGTTAGGACGCGCAGTACGATGGCAGAGGGAAGGAGAAACGGACCTGCCATGGGGAGAGATTAGTAGGTAGGGGTGGATGGATAGACAGAAAGAGGGGAGGAAAATGTGGGAAGGTAAACGGCGGATATGTGGCCTTTAAGGATGTGTGAAATAGGGTGTTAGTGTTGGACCTGTTTATTCAGGTCACGGCGGCCCCATGACGACCGCGTGCGCGCGTCCGACGCGCATGGCTGACGTAATGCATGTCGAGACGCGTCTGTGGCGTCGTGAGGTCCCTTCGCTCATTGGCCACCCGCACCTGAGGCCTAATCGGGTCAACTCGTGGAACCACTCGCGCCACAGCGCTCAAGGAGTGCCCCAAACATTGCGGCTGATCATTGCACGAAGAACATACAGCATGCAGCGCATATTCATATAGCTTTGTTACAATGATGCTAGCAAAGCACAAACAGTACAGGCGCATCCCATCAAGCAACATACCATAAACTCACAAGTGTAAATCGAGGTCGTATCGTGCTTCCTCGCGTCCGCATTACCGCCTCGAGTCTCGCCGATACCGGTCTCGTGAATCAGACCGTTGGCGATCTCCGGGATCATCCCTGCCCCTCCGGTCACGCGAGTCGTCACGCCTCCTGTCGTAATCACGCTCCCGCTTGGGCGGCGTGCGCGAGCGCGGGCGGCGGCGCGGGCTGTCGTAGCGGCCTCGCGGAGGCGGAGAACGCGAATCGGGCGGCGACGCTGCACGACGGTGGGGAGGGGCATCATATCGCGACCTGTACCCATCCCGGTCTCGATCGCCGCCGACCATCCGCGCATCTCTGTCACCGTTGCGATATCGAGGGGGCGATGGAGACGGTCGCTTGTCGTCGCGAGGGCGTGGTGGAGGGGAGGGAGATGGCCGGCGACGGGGAGGTGTTCGCGAACGATCCCGACCCCGGTCACGACGTGGAGGGGTTGGTGAACGACGTCTACGGTTCGACTGCCTGGAGTGGTCAGAGCCGGTGTCGTCAGAGCTGTCGTCAGAATCCGAATCTGAGGAACTATCGTCGTCCGAGTCCGAGTCCGAGTCCGAGGACTCCGCCTCGAGCATTGCGCGACGCTGCTCCATGATGATTCTTGGTGCGTTCTGCGAAGACGTGATCAGCCCCTGTCCCAGAAGCCTCGAGAAGTAGCGGACCTTTAGGTGCTCGCGCATCTCCTCAGTAACTGCGCCCAGTCCGACACTCGTGAAGTAATTGATAGCGAAGCGGGTGTCTTTCGGGTTGTCCATGGGGAACATGCCCCTGCAAGCCATCCTGACCTCCTCGTCCTTGAACCGCTCAACGGTAGTCTTGAGCCCCATCGACTCCGTAACCTCCTGCATCATGATCTTGATGAAGATACGGCTACTCGACGTCGTGTCATCCTCCGTAAGCTTGATGCACTCTAGTACGGCCCACGAGACGGAGTCGGTAGCGACGAGGTGCCCGAAGAAGCGTGCGATGTTCCGCAGCCGGTTCGTCTCGTAGCGGTGGATGGTCGTGTAGTAGTTGCCGAACGCCTGTTCGAAACAATCATTCCACACGCGGTTGAGCTTGCAGAATCGTTCGCCGATGAGGCCGTAGAAGGTCGAGTAAGACCGTTCTTGCGAGCAACACTCGATGATCATGTTGCATAGCTCGATCTAGTCCCATAAGTCGGTCAACGGAACAAAGTGTACACACAATGATAGCATACCTCTTGTCCCTCCTTGATCTGCACCTTGAGGAGCTTATGTACTGCTTCCTCATAGTTCAGAGCATTCATGATGGTCAAATAGATGACTCGACGCAAGTTGACGAGGTTCGTCTCTGTGCGGTCCTCGATCCCGGCTTTCTCTTCGACGACTGCAACGGGGAGTCAGTGAGGAGCCAGTTTGACAAAGATGACGATGCCTACCTTCATCTTCTTCGTCATCGTCGGTCGATTCTTCTGAACCACTCTCCTCGTCATCCGAACCCTCGCCGAGGATCTCAGCCTTGATTGACTGATATCTCTCTTCGTTCTCAATGTAGTTGGGGTCGAACTTGAAGATGTCTAGATTCTGCGTCAGAGGACGACGACATGCAGTTGGTCATGAACGTACTGAGTCCTTCCTGCACCTGCAGCTCCTCTTCCAGCTGGATTTGATGCGTAATCTGGTCATCCTCTTCCACTAAATCCAAGCCTTCTGGGATGATAGGGTTGTCTTTGTACTTGTCCTTGCGAACTTGCATGAGGACTTCGATCATGTACTGCACACGATGGCTGATGGTGCCCTCGTTGAGCACTGCACGGAAGCGCTCGAAGACGGTCGCATTGGCCTTTGGCGAGTTCTCCGCAAGAAAGGCGCCGACTTCACGCGTGAAGCCTACGGCAATTTCGATTGAATCGTCGCTCGGCCGCTCGAGGAGAAGAACCAGAATCTGGAGGGCAATGATCTCGTGTGCGATACCTTGGTTTACCAAGTGTGCGATGAAAGTGGTCGTGGAATGGCAAACAATCTGAACACACAGGTCAATGAACACCCCTCGCCCAACCTGTCCACGGCAGTACTCACTTTGTCATTACGTTTGAACGATCGCCGAAACTGACTGATCAGCCGAGTTAGCAATAGCTCCCCAACTTGAGGCAGCTTCGTGTTGATGATAGCGACGAGTGCTGCGAAAACTGGAGTGAAGGGCAAGCTGGACGATTGGGCCTTCATGACACTCCTCGCGAACAAGCCTCGACCCCGGATAAGGTTCTCCTGTAAAAGTTCCGGCACAATGTGTTTGATGTTCGCCACGTTGACTCGGTTGACGATACCGGTTATTGACTTTCGCAGCGCGTCCCACGAGAGGCGTTGGTACTCTGCGCTAGCCTTGTCCTTCGACGCTGCCTCCTGCAGAGCACGCAGCCGTGCTGGAGGCATATAAACGCCGCCAGACTTCGTGCTCGTGAGTTTTGCGAACTCGGCCTTCGCGTCGACGTCGCCCTTCTTGTCGCCAGCGTCCTTGTTCTTGTCCTTCTCCATCTTCTCCAGCTCGATGGCGGCCATGCGCGCCGCCAGTTGTCGCTCTCGTTCTGCGCGCCGCGCGGGGTCAACATCGTTCACCCTCGGAAGCTCGACCAGACGAGCCGGGCCTGGAGGGGATGCTGACCTGCGCCGACTCGAAGGCGGCTGCTCCGAGTTTTCCGGGGAGCGCGACCTGCAGTCCCATTATCAATTCTGGACCTTTCGTCCGATAGTCTCCGTTTGCACTCACCTCTTGCGCTTTTGGTACGGACCATCCGAGGTATTTGTAGGGGTGAGGGTTGCCGCAGTAGCCATGTTTGAGGGTGAGTGTCTCTCCGTCACTGACGGTATTGGGTCAAGCTGTTGGCCACAGGATGCCAGAGTGTTTGGTGCTATTTTGCCTTCTTCCGTTTTCGGCAACCGCTCGCTATTGGCACGTTGGGACCGCTAAGTATTGATATTGAACTCTTTACCCACTTCAGCTGTAGTATTCGCCCACAGGGAACCATGGATCGCCATCCTTGCTGCAATCATCTCCACTACAGCTAATGTCATTACACCCATCTTCCCTGTCTATATTGCTCATGTTTTTCATTGCCCTCTCATGCTGGATCCCAAGCGCTCGTCTCGTCATCTATCGCAAGAGCGGTCTCTCCTAGCTTGATTGTTACCTGTCTACACGGTACACCTCGTACGATGGCGCTAGTCCCACCGGGCCCAGCTCACAGAAAGATTGCAAATGTTGAGAGGGTATGTGTGCAACGCACTCTGTATATCAAGGTCCTCATATTGTCTCCAGTTGAGCAAGTCGATAGTCAGGGTCCTGGGCCAGGTGCGGTGTATTATACCTCCCAACGTGCCTCCTCCGACTGAACGCTTTCTCTTTAGAATCCGGGGACGTATACTCTCCAAGGTTCCGCGACTTATGGCATTGTGCGATGTCCGTTCCTGTGTTGATTATGCGGCGCAGGAACGAACACCTACCTTGTGGGCGAGCACAACCCATACATCTTGATCGACACTGGTGAAGGCCGAGAGATGTACACCATATACTTGAAAGAGGCTCTCCTAGACCCAACATCGACGATCCATCCCGACAAGCCGTATATCTCGGACATCATACTCACTCACAAGCACCACGATCATGTTCTCGGAGTGCCTGCTGTAGTCATCCTTCTGCGCCAGCTGTGGGAAGACAAGCACACGCCCGACAGCCCGGCATTCGAGCCCCCGCGCATACACAAATTTCCCCTTCATACACCATACGCGAAGTTGCAGACAGTAATCGACATGCTGAAGGCTATGCCCGGTTCATACGCACCAGATCCTTCCGGGCACGTCTTCCACGAACTCAGCCACAACCAGACACTTCCCGTCACTACTTCCTCACCCGACAAGACGAACGCCATCTTGCAGATTCTGCACGCACCAGGACACACGGCAGACTCGGTCGCCCTCTACTACCCCGTGGATCGAGCCCTCTTCACAGCCGACACCGTCCTCGGGCACGGGAGCGCCGTCTTCGAAGATCTCGGGCCGTACATGCGCACCCTGAAGAGCCTTGTCGACTTCGGTGAGGACGGCGCCAAGTACGGGATTGTCCACCCAGGACACGGGCACCCTGTTGAAGACGGCGTGAAGCAGGTGAAGATGTACCTCCAGCACCGCGTCGCCCGCGAAGACCAGATCGTCGAGAAGCTCAAGACGCGGCCACCCACCGGGCAGACTTGGACGACTTGGACGCTCGTATCGAAGATCTACGCGGAGTATCCACGCGAGCTGTGGGAGAGTGCCGCGAGCAATGTGGATTTGCATCTGCGCAAGCTGGAGGCGGACGGCAGTATTGAATGCTTGGGCGGCGATGGCAAGCATGCGGAGTGGGAATGGGTTGGGTAGTCGGGGGTCGGGTGGACGGTGATATTTACCTTATGTACTGATCCCACTCGGAAAGAAGGTAGACATGTTGTTGTGCATTACAAACGTGTAGCATCCATTGACATCACTATAAAGGGAAGGAGAACATACAGATACATTACAATGCGTCGAAGTTGATATGGTGTGATACTCGTCTCCTCTCCAGCTCGTCTTCCCTCTGCGAGACAGATATCAGCTCAGAGCCACCTCGGTGTTCCACAGGAAGGGCTCACCTTCTCGTTCAGATGTAGTACGATCAGAATCACAGCGAGGATACCGAGAGTAGCGATCACCGTCAGTGTCACCCAGGGAATCCATTCTCCAGGCCGCAGGTAGAGCTCCCTCTTCCAGCCCTCGTCGTCCTTGAGAGGAGGAATGATAACGACCTTCGAGTTGGGGATCACGCCTTCCATGTTGATGAAGTGCTGCGGCGAGTGCTTCGTGGAGCCGACGAAGAGGTTCTCGATGTAGTTGTTGGTGCGGCCGAGGCCAAAGTACGAGTACGGCGTGAGCAGAGCGTGGTACGCGGTTTGTGGGAGTTGGCCCACTACGTCGCAAGTCAGAAATAGACGATACGTAGACACGGGAGGGGTGCACACCTGCGGCTGCGGATCGTCGCCCTGACGTATCGAGGACGGTGTACTTGTACGTGGCGCCAGAGTAGCTCACCCCGTAAGGCTGCATTATCGTCAGGGACATTCTTGACGGAGAACATGCCCGAGGTCACGTACGTGATACTTAGCAGAGGTATTGGCATCTCTGCAGACGGAACTGCCACACGCCCCGTTGAGCACTGACGTGTCAATGAGTTTCATCCTACCAGACCTAAGCGGGCCCACATACCGATCGCTTTCAGGAAGAATGCGTCGTAGTAGAAGTTGTTCTGCACGAAGAGGATGTGCCCTTCGCCCTGGGTGCCGGTACGCTGGACCATAATGTCGAGACTCCCCTGCGTAGACTTAGGTCAGTTTGCGCACATGCAGCTCGTATCATCGACCTACATCCTCATCCATGTCGAAGAAGGCGACTGAGCGAGCATCACGGATACCCTTCAGCGGATCTATGCCCTTCTTGACCATACTGAAGCCTCTCCGGCCCTTCCCAGTGCGCCCGCAACCGGCAACGCCGGCACCGCATGGTTCGGATAAGGCCAATTGAGGTATCCGTGCCGCCGAGGATCCCGTTCCGGTCGTGATAATGGCGAGGATGTCGGGGAACCCGTCCTGGTTGGCGTCGCCCAGCTTGAGGGGGACCGGTAAAGCTGGGCTCTGCGACGTGTCAAGGACAAGGAGAGACGGTGAGCTCCCCGGGAAGATGTCTGCGACCGGGATGCTCAAGAACGCCTAGGATGCTCGGCTCAGTCCATAGTACGGTAGTGAGTGGTTGACCGCCACCTACATCGTTGTCATTGCTCTCGGTGAAGTCGAAGTTGAAGTCAGGATCCGCCGTACACAATTGCTCTGGCGGTCTGCATACGCGCTTGCCGTTGCGGAGGCCAGAATCGGTCGTTGAAGCGCACAAAGGTAACTGCTTGTTGAAGGCAATATTGATATTGCAACTGGAGCCGATGCCAGAGCTCGAGACAGACGGGCACGTCGCGAAGACCATGTCAATCGTCCCGTCACGATCTGGCAGCGATACATATTGAATCGGTTGGGAAGTTAAAAGGGCGGGGCTGCTCACCAATGTCCGCGAACGAGATGGATTGAGTGCCCCTGGGTAGGTTACCTTGTCGTGCTAGGCTGAAGCCTTCATCTTTGTTGTTGGCCCAGATCTGAAAGTACTTGGAGGCAGACCATCGGTTATCGCAAACGACGAAGATGTCTACTCTCCTGCGTGAGTGACCGATGTGCAGGCAGTGCGACTGAGACCACACCGGCTAAGCAGTCGCCATTCAGGTCCACAGCAGCGTTGCTATGTGGGTTCGATATTGTGCAATGATCTCCGTCAAACTTGGGATCGACACTACCAGAAGAAGCAGGGAAGGAGTCAGCTTAGTTATAGTGCAGTGGTGTTTCAGGTCGCACAGGTCGAATATGGGGCTATCTCTCTGTGACGAATTCCAGGCGTTGTCCCAGACTTTGAACTGGGAGCCCGACCCCGGAGTATTGCCAAAAAGATCAATCTTCAGATCGCCATTCAGGTCAATGGGTATAGGTTGGGCCATTACGGACGGTGAACCGGACGTGGGGTGTAGTGCTGTCGTGCGCGAGGTTAACCGTTAGCTCCAATAAGCTACGGGTATCGTACCGAATCCCCCCGACGACTGCGCTCTATAGAGCTGAATCCCAAGCTGACTTGAAGACGTGGCTTGGCTCAAGACGAGAAGGTCAAGCCTGCCACCTTGCGTGAAGTCACCGGGGATGACATTGTAGACTTTCTGAGGATGTCGGAACACGGCAGACTTTTCAAAAGTGTAATCCTCTGACTAGGAATCAGACTGGGTCTACAACAGTTGCTATGTGTTACTCACCGTGGTTCCACAGGTATACGGATAGCGTCTGTCGGTCTGTAGCTAATCCCAGCAGGTCCAGACTTGATGGACGAGCTAAGTGCAGTATTCACTCCAAGCGCTGTAGGGCATGCTCACAATTGGTCCCCGTTGAAGTCTCCGAATGCTATGATGTCCACATCGTCATCTACGCCCATAGACCCCGCTCCGAGGAACGCATTCCCGGCAAATCGTTTCGGCGTAAAAGGCCAAACGGCGTACGTAGGTAGTGCGAGGTTAAGGAGTAAGGTGAAGCTCGTGTAGGCTCGCCAGTGCGTAGGGTGCCACATTCTCCTCGAGCTCCTTGCGACAGTGCGACAACGAATGTAGCGCAAGTCGGTGTGTCGCTCGAGCCGAGATTCAGACAAAGGTTCGAAAGAGGTTAGAGGACTTGTCGTGTCAGACTGGCATTCCTCTGTTGGCAGCGGCTGATGGAGCGCAGTGACTGAGTGAGGAGCAACTGTGCCGCGGAAGCTTGAGCTCGCAGTCCTGGACAGAGCGCGTGATCAAGTGGCTGCGAGCGCCCGACTCGTGTAACGCGGTCTGCGACGTGCGTGCTGTGCGCGTCTCACCGTCATGTTGACCAACATCCGTCCTGGCCTATGCTGCTGGCTAGCTCCGTTTCTGTTTGAACTTTCCTCTCCTACTTGTCTCTGATCCTCTGGGAACCACACTATGACCTAGGGCCTCCCTGTGTGCATCATAGTGGCTAGATAGGACTGCAGTGCCCCGAACCAGCCTGCAGCCAGGGTGCTGGCCTCGCGTGTCACCTATAATGGCGTTTTTCTATGACGGCGTTTATCGCGCAAAAATGCGCACTCGTCGGTCGCAGAAATCCAGCACTGAATGCAGTCGCAGCTCGCACTGATGCGCCACAGTTTTCAGTCTGTGATCACACTCAGCCGGGCATTTCCCACGCCTCGCCGGTCGGTCCGCGACTCCGCGGGCGCTCAAGTAATAGGCTCCTCAACATATTGTGGGAGCCTGCGGGGGCGCATTGTGGCCGACGTGATGCTTGCCCAGCACACGACCTTCGCTCCCATTATGATGAACAAGATTCATTCAAATCACGAAATGCTCAAAATATGAATGGATGGGTGTGAATAGAAGAGCTGATTCATTTTTGGGAGGGAGCACTTACTAGTACTAGTACTGCTTTGACCAGTTGTTGCATAATAGGCCAGAAATCAGTTCCCTTGCAAGTTTTGCTCAGCTTGTGTTGGACAGCATCACGTCGGCCAAAATGGGCCCCGCCCGCACGACACGCGCGTCGGGCACGCCCGCGGACCGACCGACGACACGTGGGAAATGCTCGGCTGAGTGCGATCACAGACTGAAAACTGTGGCGCGTCAGTGCAAGCTGCGACTGCATTCAGCGCTGGATTTCTGCAACTGATGAGTGCGCATTTTTGCGCGAGAACGGCCGTCATATTTTTCGAGCAAAATTATTGCACACTTTGATCGCACAAAATGGTGTTGGTCGCAGTCTGCAGTGTTAAGCGCTTGGTCACTGATCGTGGGAACACACCTGACTCCGATCGCAGTCTGCACACTTGAGTGCACATGTGCCGGCACTTGAGCTTCAGTGCCTACTCGCTAGTCCGCATACTTGAGTGGTATAATGCCGTCTTCATAGTGGTGGCTCATGTAAATTCACTGAGCGCGGCGCACACTTTAGTGTCCGAAGATTTCAAAAAGTACATCTGAGCAGTACCCATAACAAGTAGTCAGCATTCAAGTTGTCGGCGGCCACCACTGTTTGAACACTCGTAGGAAGTGCACACTATCGTTGTTAGGATGATGCAATGTTCTCATTCACTTGTCATGCACAGTGCGGGGATTCTAGGCTTGTTAATCAGCTAGGACTGCTCGCAGGCTGTAGGTTCATTGCGCAGTCTTCAGCTCTGCACTTGCTGCCGAACTAGCTGCACCGACCAGCATTTCCGCTAACAAATCAGTAATATGTTAGTCGGAGCAAAATTGTATCCAGCCTTGGGGCGTTGAATGGGGTAAGTATCTGATTACCAAAGGCCGAAAATACGAGTCGACCAATGGTGGCCGCGCTCCTCGCTCCCGCCCCCCACTGCCACTGCGACGCTCTGCTCACACAAGCATGAACCCTGCTCCTTCTACTGCCCCACAAGCTCCACCTTCGCCAGATCAGCAACTATTGAATGAATTCCGCACCCGATACCATCAGTATGTAACGAAGGTCGAAGGCATCGCCACTACCTATACCGACCCTACAGTCATCGCGCGGCTTGGTGACGACCTGGGGCAATTCCGGCAGCTAGTGGAACAGGTAAAGCAATAACACATATGCATGGTCTACACTTATATTGCGGTGCTATAGCATGCATCCATATTTGATCCTGAAGAGATCATCGTTATGCGCGATAATCTCGCACTCCTCTGCCACGATGTCAGCCTGCTTTACCAGGACACTCTCGATCAGTCCCACCATGGTGTACCCGTAATCCTTACCGAAGTACATGAGGGTGGCCGCGGCCGACCGAAAATCGTGATAGATCGCAACTGGCTCGAATGGGCCTATGGTCAAAAATCGATTTCGGCGATTGCCAGCTTCTTGGGTGTTCACCGGTGTACCGTTCGAAGGTCTCTCATTGAGTATGGCATATGCGAGCCTCTCTCGAACCCATTCCCTCAAGATAGTCATGAAGCAGGGTCAGGAAGTGCGGAGGCAGAGCCTGGCACCGATCACAGCGGTGATGGACTCGGAGCAGATGTTCTGGATGACGAAAACGATGAGTTCGAACAGGATGCTGGACCTAGGTGAGTAGTGTCCTTATAGCAGGTGCTTGCACCATAGTTGACTTCCCTCATGCCCAATCACTAGCATACCGGAGTCGGAGCCTAGCTTGGGACCCCGCATCACGTCGTACACGCGCCCTCTCACCGACATCAGCGATGCTGAGCTTGACTTGGAAATCCAGGAGCTGCGCGCGCGCTATCGTCGCGCTGGCGTCAGGATGATGACGGGTCTACTCCGCGGATTGGGCATAGCTGTGGCGGCAGAGCGCGTTAGGCGTTCGTTACTCCGAGTTGACCCTGTCAGGAGGGTCTTTGATCGCATCCGCATTGAGCGGCGCAAGTATCAAGTTGCTGGTCCTAACGCACTGTGGCATCATGACGGTCAACACGGTATGATTCCTTACAAGCCTGATGGGGTGTTGCTCATTCATCATCTCTGCTGCACAGGTCTCATTCACTGGCGAATTGTGATCCACGGCTTCATCGACGGCTACTCGCGCCTCATTGTCGGCCTCCGAGCAAGCAACAACAACCGC